>VMDR010034825.1:0-10953 GCA_007922815.1 Macrotus californicus | reverse complement strand
TGACTTTCTCCATCAAGCTGCGAAAAGCTGTATTTTCACATAAAATGTTGAATGAAGAATTAGAATAATTTTCATTGGAGTCCCAAAGTTAACTATTTGAACCTTACCTTTGTACAGGTCATAAAATTTACAACTTCTGGGGCATGTTGTTCCTTATGCTGTAGACTATGCAAATCATCTCATTAAAAGTTATATAGCCCATAATTTACACAAACATACCTAGCATACCTGACTGCCTTCTTGGGGCCTTGCATCGAGTCAGTGCCATAGATGTTTTACTCAATTATTGTTGTCTAAGTCATCATGAGGATCATGTAGAGCGAGTGATCTTGATTTGATGCATTTTAAAAAATTAAAGTAAAAAATAAATGTTTACTGCTTATCACTTACTTGACTGATATGTCCAGAGGCAGGTCTTGCTTCTGCCGTGACTGGGTCTCTTACACTGAGTGCTTCTCATTGATGCCGAATAAGTCACATGCCTATTCCTGAGCCAACCACTAGGGCAGCTGAAGTAACTTTCAGATTGGCTAGGTTGGGTCACATGACCAGAAGTCATTCATGTAAACTTACAATCACATTCTCATCTCCTCTTATTATTTGTATGTTTTAAATACCAATACATCCTTGTCTTGGCTATATACAAGTGACAAAATATCAAAAAAATGGCCTTGTTATTCACTATCTGTTATTTAATCTTTGGATGAAATTTTTTCTTCCATGCCTAAATAATACATAGTCCCTGTGTGTCAAAAGTAACTGCTGTTCTTTGTTTTACTCTCGAGTCAAACTTTTCTCCTATTGAAGGGAGGAATTTCCAGGCTAGCTGTAACAGCTGTCATTCTGCCAACACAGCAGAGGTGCCCAGTGTGCATTACATGTGAATTTCTGTCTAGGTACATGCCTGTATTTGTATGTCACATCAGTCCATAAAAGATTTCAACATGGTTTGAAGGAAAATATGCTATATGACAAGATAAAACTAAATGGGTTTTGGCATCATAAATAAAGAAAAACAAAAGCGGTAAGACAGCTGCAATAAGATTTGAACAAAATTATTGTGTCATTAATTTGTATATAATTAGTAAAAGAAAAATGATGTAAATTTGCATTGAGGCTTCAGACCAGGAAGACCCGGGTGAATGTGATTAGCTTCCTAAACTGAATTTCTATATGACTTTAAACACATACACACTGTTTTACATAGTTAAAGCCATTATCAATACCTGATTTTTCCTCCTCACTGAAGGGAGCCAGAAACACAAAAATGTAGCGATGGCCTGAAGGTAACCTTGAAGTAAGTGCCTTGAAATGGTAGTCAGGATTCCACAGTAATAAGTAGAGACCCTGCAGCCTTATTTTTATTCTGTTTATAAAGCCCTGGGTCAGAGAAGGAGAGGAAAGGCAGGTTAAAGATATGCCATAAAGTACTCAAAGGACAAGTATGGAATGGATATGAAACTACTAGCAGAATTTTTGCTGCCAGCAAAGAGAAATTCATGTATACAGAAGATGCAGTTTATCGGTTACAGCTGCCTAAGTAATAAACCAGCAAAATCCTCATCTTTCTTTTGTTATTCAAAAAGATAAATTACTAGAGAAACCTTGCAAATCAAAATTATATTTGTAATTATTCAAACACATGAAGACCAAAAGAACTAGAGTATACTTTAAAAAATAAATAACATTAATTTTCTTCTTTCGACTTAGCTGGAGAATAAAGTGATTAGATTTTTGGATTTGCATTAATGAATAATTTAGGAGTTATGAAGAAGAAACTAATTGTTGGTGGAGAAACCTTTGCTGAAGAACACTCTATTAAAATAAGCAAAGAGCCTCAGGGTATTTTTGTCAGTCAAAGGAAAGCTACTTTATTTCACTCTAGAAACTTCTATATTTCAACGTTGCATTAACTGAAAAAGAGTAGTTTTAAGCAACACAGTCACTTACGCATACCAATGGGAAAATCCCAATAGAGACATTATTTCTGATTTTCGGATAAAAAATAAAAGAGTAACAGACCACAGGGGACAAAATCATAAACAAAATAGGGGGAAAACCATAAAGAATTCCACAAAAGAGCGATTGTAACAACAGTACTACATACTCAGCTGACTCGTAGTACAGTCTGCAGTTAAATCAATGAGTCATGAACTCGTGGCCTGTAAAGGACACCAATAACCACGTAACCCAACAAGGAAGCACAGTCAACTCACATTTACTGAAGGCCTACAATATATGAGGTGCTTTTCTGAACACAGAAATCAGAGAAACCTCTGTATTTATGAATTATAAAAGCTCATCAACATTAAATGTACTACAAGAAGTAAGCATCAAACCAAAGAGAGAGAAACGTGCAGCATTATATTTTAATTCTAGGATTCCTTCTATTTCTAGGATTTAGGTTTTATAATGCTACATTTGTTTTTTTATTTTCCACTTTTTATTAAATTGATTGGAGTGACATGGGTTAAATATAATTATATAGGTTTCATTTTTAATGAAGAAAATAGATGTGATTTTGGAATGAAACAGAGAGTAAGTATAATTTCTGAGGCAGAATTCTTAGGATGAAGGGTTTGAACATGGAGTGAGGAATAAGGGAAAAACGTGGACCACAAGGTTTGGTTATTTGCATCTGATACATGTCTTCACTTTGCAACTTCTCTGCAATAAATACTAATTGCTTCTAAAACCAGAAAAATATCAATGAATTATATTTTTAAATTAAGTATAATGTTAAAACTAATATAAATATGCACTTGCTTTCTTTTTTAAAGTATGTTTTATTGATTATGCTATTTAGTTGTCCCTTTTTTTCTCCCCTTTATTCTCCTCCACTCTGCATCCTCCTCCCACCAGCATTCCCCCCACCTTAGTTCATGTACGTGGGTCATACATACAAGTTCTTTGCTTTCTCCATTTCCTACACTATGCTTCCCTGTTTTAAAGTACATTAAAATGATATTTTATATTTATGCAAATATGTACATACTTGAATGCACACTCACACACACATATTGCCCATACATTATATCCTGAGCACAGAGTTATTGGTTTCCACTTCACTGTGCAAGTCGAGGTTCCTTTAGTACGGGATCCACTGTGAAAACCAACTATTAAGAATGATGAAGACATCGATTTTCACATCTCTGGTCAATGTTGTAGAATGCTTAAAATAATCATGTATTTCCAGATGTAATGCTGAAGTATACATTCAAAACTTTATTAACTCTGTAGGTTTGTGTATTTTTGATATATAGCATTGGAGACAGGTTAATATGCCTTCTATGGTCATTAAATGTTAAGTAAAAATCTGTTAATTTGGTATATTGAAGAAATAGCTATTTATTTTTGTATATTGAAAAAAACTCCAACTGACTGTAGGTTTTCAACTCAGCAGGACTTTCAAGGGGAAACATACTGACAGATATTGGATTGGAGTGACAATGGGTGTCGAGGAAAGAAGTAAAGCAATCTCCCCCACTTAGAGCAAAATGGATCGACACACCCAGTTAAGTACAGGAACTATAACTTTTTTCTTTTTTTAAGAAGTATAATAGCTTAAAGTGGATAACAGAATATGTAAGACCCCATCCAACTCAATTGGTAATTCCATAATATTTAATTAACAAACATTTATTGAGAACTTATTACCAGTCACCAAAAGGGTGCCAGACTCATAATCCAATGAGTTCTATGTATCATAAATAAATATTAGTTAACCTCTATTATTCAATTATAATGATATTTATGCTTTGAACAAATTCTCATTGTACAGTGACCAGTGTACACTTTGGCTTCACATCCCTCTACCTCTTGCATCACATGCACACACACACAGTTTGTTGTATTTATAGGCAAGTTGAAAAAATTATAAATATAAGCCAAGGTGTCAGAGAAAGAGAACTTTCACCTGGTCCTCAATCATCACCTATCACAGGAGACCTCAAACCTCATCTCACATGGTACTCGGTCATTAGCACATGCCTGTTGCTACTACCTCAATTCTTTTTGCAATTCACAATTCCCTTCCAAGCCCTAATTCTAGTGGCCAATTCCTTGCTGTTCTGAGATATATAGTACTTTATTCTCTTACTTCAAACTAAAATGAGCTGTAGGTAACTAAATGAAACTAGGACCCTTACCTACCTAGATGTAGCACATAGTTATTTATTCCATGGCATCCTCCCTGCTGGCAGATCTCTTCCATGGAAGTAAATCACAGACAGGGGTACCTAGAAACCTGCCTAGGGTATCTTACCACTAAACAGGGGCCCAAAATGGGCACAGCTCCTTCTATGTAAAATTTGATGACATTCTTTTCACTTTGCTCAAAATGTCTCCTTCTCTATAACCCAAGCAACCTTTTTATGTCTTTAAAAAACTTGCTCTTTCACGGTGTACATTTTTCTTATTCTTTGTATGTATGTTTGTGTGTGAGGTGTGATCCCATCTTAAATGCTTGATGCTTCCAGTAGCTCCTGCAATATCCTGCCAGATTTGTGTTGCTTTGATCTAATAATATGCATGAGTATTCAATACTTTCTTGTTGCCTCTTAAAAGAAATTCACCTTCTGTATTTTGTTACGCAAGTCTCCTGAAAAATCTGAATTCATCGTGACTTTGCTCCCACAGCAGTGAGAACATCTGCTTCCATGCTGGGTTCCTGTAGGAAAACAGCTTTAAAAACTGAATGCTGCAAAAGATCCACCACCTCAATGAGGCTGGTCTCATGCTCGCTCCCAACATGCATCACCCCAGCTTTCGTCTTCTTAGTGATGCTCCCTGTGCTTTGCACATATTTTATTATTTCCATCATAATCTGGAAACTTTCTTGATTCAAATCTAGACACCTCTCCTTCATGAATTTGCCCCAATACTTTGCCCATCTTCATTACTCTTTAGTCAAGCAACTATTAACGATGTATACATCACCTTCTATTATTTGCAGTACTTTCTATTCTTATTATTTTATTTTACATGCTCATGTACTACAGGATTGGAAGCTCCTCACAGATAGAGTTCACGGCATGGAGTATACACATGAATAAAATGCAGTAAGTAAACATTAGCAAAATGAATTAAATATGCTATGGAGACCTGAAGAGAGAGAGAGATGGTTGTTTCAGACATTTGTCTCTCTCTTTACTACGATCCAAGTGAATATAAAACACAGGGTAGGGCAAAAGTACATCTACAGTTCTTTATATGAAAATAATATAATAATTAATAAATAATAATACAAGAACAAACTCTGTGTTTCACATACCCACAAATGGTAAACCTACTTTTGTCCAACCTTGCATATTAGTAAATAAATATTGGATTTCTTTCTGCCATGTGGACATTCTAGAGTATTTTAATATTACCAACACTCAATGTGTTAATACAGAACTAATGCTCTGCCAGCATCACTTGATTTTAATACCTAGGTAATTCTTGACCCAGCTGCTCTCACTGGGGCAATGCTCTAATCCAAGATCTTGAAAAGACTTTTTAGTCCTCAGCGTTTTAGAAATAAAAATCTCAGTTTGCTCTGACTGTTTCTTTATAAGTGCTTACTACTCTAATGCATTATTTAAAGTAAACGCACGTGTATGAGCCTGTTTCTATTGGATATTTTATGTGCATTTGTTTGTAGAGATAGAAAGACAAGAACACAATCTCCTTTGTATATTTAAATAATTCACATTGCCAGAGGTCCTTTATGCTTACTAAAACAGTAATATCTTCCAATAATCTGTGAACTTATATTCAATGATGAATTTTCTTCCCCAATGCTTTTATACTTTTCTTTCTGATATTAGATATTTACAGCATTGGTGAAAATGATATTTAAGTATTGTATTATTTTATTTGGAAGTTTTTATTTCCCATGGGGTAATATCTTTTCCAGGAGCATGTTCAAGATCATTTCTAAGGGTTGTCTTTATTCTTTACCTGGGAAGATCCCAACCAGGAAGTGAGTTCCTTGGACATTTGCCCCTTTGACTGTGGCTGAATCTACAGCATCTGGAAGAGTTTCTAGCATCAATAAATATTTGTTAAAGAAATAAATGACTAGCCCTGGCTGATGTAGCTCAGTGGATTGAGCGTGGGCCTGTGAACCAAAGGGTCACTGGTTCAATTCCCAGTCAGGGCACATGCCTGGGTTGCAGGACTAGCAGGGGGTGCATGAGAAGCAACCACACATTGATGGATGTTCCTCTCAAAAAAAAAAAAAAAGAAAAAAGAAATAAATGACTAAATCAAGAAAAAATATTATTTTTTCTGTACATTTTCTCTTTTCTTTCTTACACCTTTCCTAAAAGTACCTAACCCTGCCACTTTTTTTCCTGGGCTGAAAATTTCACCGATATCTTAAGGAACTAATTGAGAGAAATAGTATTAAAGAATGTCTAGTGGTAGTAGTTTACTAGTTGATCTGCACTGGGAAAATATTTATGATCACTAAATATACATAAATATTATGAAAACTTATCTACCCTCCCACATGAAATGTTGCTTGATTTTCTCAAGCTTTAGCAAGTTTTCATAATCATAATAGAAGTTAAGTTTTGAAAGCTATTTTCCTGCAGGGACCTAGGAGGGAAGTAAATGCTACCTCTCCTCAGTGCATGTCACACAGTCTTTAATGGTAGGAAAAGACAAGGTAGACACAGAGAGAGACAGAGAGAGAGCAACAGAGAGAAACAGAGACCAATATTCACTGCATCAAAATATGGAAGTTATTGAAAAGTTAGTTAGCTACTTTATATCATATAGATTTGAACAACTAATTAGCTCAAAATATATAAATATTTCACTTTAAAGAGAATTTTCCTGTCAGTGTAAACACTTGTTCAGAACTGTCATTACATAGAGATGATAGCATCTGAGTACATCTCCAAAAACATCTTGAATTTTTAGAAGCTCTTATTTCGTGAATTATACTATACGTTACTAAATTCTGTCTTACATATGATTGAATTGTTAACATTTAAGAAGCAAAGCCAATTCATATTTAAATTGTGCTGCAGGAACTCACCAGGTAGCAGTAATTTCTTTATGAGAACAAGGAATCCATGTACTTCCAGCTGTGAGGGAAACAGGATTGAAGAAAAGTCCCTCGTCAGCTCTCACCTTCTCACTGTTAGCATGTCATTGACTATAACAAATCATGTTAGGGGGCATTTTTACAGTGGCACTTCTGCTTACTTTACTTGATTTTCAATTCTGGATGCATGTTGACATGTTGAGATATATTTTGCATTTTGATAGAAAGCTTTATTCAAAGTTAAACTTGTTTTTAATGTTGAATTACAGAATTTAAATTTTACCTTGAAGTACTTAAATTGTCATTTTTTACTCCTGTGAAATGGAGGCATCAAACGGTAATATAAACAGTTCTGCAGTTTAACTATTTAAGTATTTTTCTAAGGGCCAGAACCCTTTAGGTTTTGTTTTTGTTTTCTTTGGTTTTTTTTTTTTTTAAGATCATCTATCTATAAGTATACAGACTATTAAAAGTGACTGTATATTTTCAAAAAAATCTGAATTTTGTATCTACATAGAAAGAAGGCATATTTGGATACATAAGAAATAAAACAATGCTTACAGAAAAATATTTCAACTTACTTTTCATTAGAATATTAAGAAGATGGATAAAATATGGGATATATATGGTATGTGCACATAACCATGCACAAAGTCTGCTATTTCTTTTACAATAACTGGGAGTATATGCATCACTTTTCTTGTTTTTTCATTCCAAAATGCATCGTGGAAATCTCTCCAGGTGAAGCAGTGGAGAACTAATTTACTATTTTTAATGGTAGCATTATATTCCATCATGTGGGAACACCATAGTTTATAAAACCATGACTATTGAAAGGCATTTCTCTATTTCCACTATTTTCTACACTTTTCTTTTACTCAAGGTATTTTTACATATTTTTAAGTAATGATTTTGTTGTTTATCTATTTGATAGAATCCTGAGAATGAATTTGTTAAACAAAGGTGTAGGGGGTATGTATGTATATTTTTATTTTAGTAGATATTGCCAGATTACCTTCTCAAAAGGCAGCATAACATTGAACTTTTCCAGTGTGTGAAAGAGTTATTCTTCTCCATATCACTACCAGTGACAGGAAATACAGTTCCTTTTACTTTTTGACTGGTCTATTAATATCCTGACATACGTTGTTTCCTGTGTTTGGTTGTGTGTCTGTGTGTATGTGCACATTTTCTTAGAATCAAATTTGACCATTTTTTCTTATATTTGTTGACCACTTATGCCATGATCTTTACTATTTTTCTAGAAACCTGTTAATATCTTTTCTGTCAACCTAAGAGCTCTTTGATAAGTTATATAACATGCTGCACAAGGAATAGTAAATACAACCCAGAAACAAATCAAAACGCAAAACCGATGCTAATGGTTTATTCCAAGAATGCAAGAGGATGTGTTTTCAAGAGGTCTGTCAGGAAGTCCATTACTTCTATAAAGTAATAACAGAAAAATAGAAAAGAGTGGTAGAGTAGGTGGAAGCTACACTAATCTCCCAGGACCAAACTGGAATTACAACTAACCTATAGAAAAATCATCCTGAATAACCAACTGAAGACTAGCTGGAGAAAGCCTTATATCCAAGGACTTAGAGAAGAAACCACACCACCACAATGAGACTGGAAGAAAATGTAGAGTCATGAGAGGGCTGGATGGGCTCCCACAGGCAGCATTTGGAGTTCTGGAATGATATTTCAACAGCCTGGGTAGTTCCCCCTGAGAAGCGTGGAATCTAAACCCCAAACCAGGTTCCCCAGCCTAGAGCACCAGAACCAGGAAAGGCATCCACATAACATCCAGCTATGAAAAGCAGAGGGGTTTCTGTCCTCCTGGGAGAGATGGCTAAAGACACAAATAACCTCTTACAGGGCCAACACATAAAATTTTGTTTGTAGCCATTTACCTTATACTCCAGTGTAGGGAGGGCAGAGCAGACTAGAACCACATAAGGAGAGTCTGTGGCTGGTGGCTCTGAGGACAGACCTGAAGGGTCATCTGCCAGGATCTCTGTGGTGAGTCATTCCCCAAATTGCAGAAGCCATCTAACTCTGGGAGAGCATTCTGCTCTTGCAGCAGAAGTCATGGGGGAAGCAATAGCCCCACCTGCAGGAATCACTCTGGCCCCACCCTCTGGAGCTGATACCCTGCTGAGGAGTACAGCCAGAGGCTCTTTCAGTGATTTTTACATGACCAACATTATTCTAATTCCAAAACTAGATAAAGACACTACAAAAAAAGAAAATTATGAGCCAATATCTCTGATGAACATAAATGCTAAAATTCTCAACAAAATATTAGCAAATCGAATACACTGGTACCTCAAAAAGATCATACACCATGACCCAGGAGGGTCGGTGGAGGTAGAAGAGGGTATGGGAGATAAATGTTAATAGAGTAAAACTATAATAAAAATTAATTATTAAAAATGAATAAATGAAATGAAAAATGATTGACCATATCAATCGATGATTAAGAGATCTTTCACAAAATTCAGCAGTCATTTCCAATAAAAGAACTAAGTAAAAGATTAACAGGAGAAAAATATGTACATATATTTTACCACAACCCAATAGTGCATATTATAATAAATAAAGAAATGCTAGAATTTTTCCAGTTAAAGACAGGAAATAATATTATCACTATTAATATACTGTCCTGAAACTTTTTTTAAAATAATAAATAGCCAAAAAAATTTAAATAACTAGCATAAGCACTGGAAGAGACACAATTATCCTGCTTTGATGATTAAATAACTCAAAATATGAAATGCTCAAAAACAAAATTAGTAGAAGACAGTGCTAAAGTAGAGAGACACAACCTACATGTGCAAGACCCAGTAGCTTTTTCTATTCTAGCAATAAGTGCCAATAAATGCAATTGGGGGAAATATCTTCTTTTGATAGTGAGAAAACCGAAAGAGATTCTTCATACATATATCAAGAAAGAACAATATGAAGAGAACTCTAAAATATTATTAAAGGAAATAAAAGATCTGAGCAAACAGAAAGTCTCACCATGTTCCTGGTGAGAACAACAAAAGCAACCCTGGATACCTGAGAGCTGACCTGCCTGTCACATGTTCTCCTGCTGAAGATATTAAATTTCATAGAATAACACCTTCATATAAGGTAACTCTATCATCATGATGATTAAATTAAAAAATAAGATTACCACCTGATTGTGTCTGACCATAGACAATACCTGAATATTAACTAAATAATAAAACTGATCCAACATCCTCCATCCTGGCTAATACGAATGCCTGCTTCTTCTCTATCAATGACAACTCCAGCCTCACTTCATTCCTTTTGCCTTATAACGAGATCTATTATTACCCTTAAGAGAAGCATTGCTCCAGCTTCCTCAGCATCCAATCCAAGGCAAAGCCCTACTTTCTTGAATCCTCTCCAAAATCATTCAACGTAAGTGTAAATTCTATAATAGATCCTCTCTAACATTCTGAGACATACCATGGCTCCCCATGATGCGTGTTCTCTTTTGTTGTAAAGAACAATAAACCCAACTTGCTCAGCTACAGGCTGCTCCTGGTGGTCTGTGCTGGAGTCACTGACAGCACAATCTTACATAAATTACAATCAGAGTCCCCACCCTGTGTGCGTTGTGGGGTGAAATTTACTCAAAATGACCTTCAGCTTCCCATAGAAATATAAATGCCTGAGAATAGTTTAAATCAGTATAAATAAAACTAGGAGAAAATGAATAAGCTAGGTGGATTGTATCAATGTCAAAATCCTGGGATGATATACTACAATTTTGGAAAAATGTTACCATTGGGAAAACGTGGGCAAACTGCGCAAGGAACTTCCCTACATTATGTCTTACATGCTTCATTATCTCAAAATTTTCAAGGAACAAAAAAGAATAGCAAGGTTTGTGGGGG
>VMDR010034824.1:0-10949 GCA_007922815.1 Macrotus californicus | reverse complement strand
CCATTCTTTTGTTAAGTAGACAGAATATAGATAAATAATTTGTCACAGCTATAGTATTTACTTTGTCTAGTTGATATCAGTACATTTGATTATATATTTCGTCTTTGGTCAAAATACAAAACACAGCTGTTTACAATTTAGAAAGACCTAGCTTCTAGATTATATTTATGAGACTACAGTTTTATTTTTAAAGAATAGTATAAATGTTTATTTCTTGTATGATTCACTTTGCTGTCCTATTTTTACAATGTAGAAAAGCGTATTCTTTGACTAGCTCTAGAAAATATAAATTTAATCTTTCTATTTTGGGATGTAAATAGAGCTTAAAAAAATATAGACCCAGCTCTCCCCAAACAGTCTTTCAAAATTGTTGAATTAACGTGGCTGTTAATCTTGTTCGGCAATTTGATGCAAATGCCTCAACACAAAAAGTTGTTTAGTAAGCACTGCACACAGAGGAAAAGGCGTAATGCTTCAGCTCCTGGAAAATCAGAAGAACTAGTAGCATCTGCTTGCGCTTTTCCATGGGCTGTAGTTGTGCTTGCATGATATTCATTATTAAAAATATAAAACATTTCTCAATGTATGCCATTTTAACTGTATATTATGAGTTCATTTAAATAGTCGAAATAACATCTTGAACATGATTTATTGTTCAAAAACAACAAAACAAGCCCCTCTTTCTGCCCTGATGTGGATTAGTATTTGTTTATTTAAAGAGTTAAAGGAGGGATTGTCCAAGAGAAATGTTTATAGAATTTGCATTATTTAAAATTAAATAAATGTCCATTTATTCGTGTATGGGTTATCACAAAGTTGTGTATGTCTTGAGCCTTAGTTGAGGACTTTAAAAGATTTGTGGCTACTTCTCTCCTTGATCCTATTTGGAAGTCATGTTCACGGAGTTCTTTAAGTGCCTGGTGTTTGGTTGCTTAATACGAACCATCTAGACTAGGTGAATCATTTTATGTGGGGCATAAACAAATTCACGATGGAGTGAAAAAAGATACACTAAGGGTTAAATTTTCTTTGATCTCTTTTGTTCTGTGTTTACTTATGATTAGGGAAAAAAAGCATTGACTTTGTCTCCTCTGCAGTACTAAGCACCTTTATGTTCATTTGGAAAATTTCATGGTTTTCAGCATGTTTCAGTGAATATTTTTATTTTATGTGCAGTATAGTTGGTATGAAAATCAGTAGGCTGCACGTTCCTTGAAACGGGGCCATTCATTTATGTAATCAGAAATAGTAAAAGAAAGGAAATTTTTTTCTTTTCAACCAAGTGGCTGAAGAAGAGTCTGCTGAGTGGGCCATTGTCTCCAGCTTTTACTATTTGCTGACTAATGCCAGGGTCCTAATCTATTTTCTGGTGACACATTTTTTTAAAGTGTTCTTTGTGATATGATAAGCAGTCTTCCTTGTAAGTCCCAACATTATGTAATGTCTTCCACCAAGTATTCCGTTAAGGTGGAAACTTAAAATGAAAAGCTTCATGCTTACGGAGGAAATTATAGCTTGCGGCTGATTTTAAATTGGTTTCCAGCTTCTAGTTAGAACTCATGAGAGATAATGTGGAAGATGACATATAATGTAGTGTTGAGGGCCATAGGAAATGACAAATCTCTTTGCCAAAGTTATCTGGTTCTTGTTGGATAGTTAGGCTACTTGAAATAAAGACAATGAAAGAAACAGAATCAGCCATGAAGATATCTCGGAGAATTAGCAGATGGAGTGTTGCATCTGGGCCCAACAGTTACTGCAAAAGAGGCTGCACCAAGAATTGTCCATATAATGAATAAATTACATACATGTACTTTTATGTCATGTGCATTTTTTTAAATTCTAAAAATATAAAAATTTTATTTTTAATATATTTTATTGATTATGCTATTACATTGTCCCATTTTTTTCTCCCCTTTATTCCCCTCTGCCCTGTACCCCCTTTTTAGCAGCATCCCCCCCACCTTAGTTCATATCCATGGGTTGTACATGTAAGTGCCTTAGCTTCTCCATTTCCTATACTATTCTTAACCTCTCCCTGTCTATTTTATACCTACCATTTATCCTTCTTATTCCCTGTGCCTTTTACCCCATTCCCCTACCCCCACACCCTTCTGATAACCCTCCATGTGATTTCCAGTTCTGTGATTCTGTTACTGTTTTAGTTGTTTGCTTAGTTCTTTTTTGTTTTTAGGTTCAGTTGTTGATAGTTGTGAATTTGATGCCTTTTTAATGTTCATAGTTTTGATCATCTTCTTTTTCTTAGATAAGTCCCTTTAACATTTCATATAATAAGGGCTTGGTGATGATGAACTCCTTTAACTTGACCTTATCTGGGAAGCACTTTATTGGCCCCTCCATTCTAAATGATAGCTTTGCTGCGTGGAGTAATCTTGGATGTAGGTCCTTGCTTTTCATGACTTGGAACACTTCTTTCTTGCTCTTCCTATTCTTCTTCTGACACCCCTATGATTTGGATGTTGGAATGTTTAAAAATGTCCTGGAGTTTCCTAAGCCTGTTCTCATTTTTTTGAATTCTTGTTTCTTCATTCTGTTCTGGTTGAATGTTTATTTCTTCCTTCTGCTCCAAATTGTTTATTTGAATCCCAGTTTTCTTCCCTTGACTGTTCCTTGTATATTTTCATTTATTTCACTTAGCATAGCCTTTACTTTTTCCTTTATTTTGCAACCATACCCAACCAATTCTGTGAGCATCCTGATTACCAGTGTTTTGAACTCTGCATCTGATAGATTGGCTATCTCTTCATTGCTTAGTTCTATTTTTGGAGCTTTGATCTGTTCTTTAATTTGGGCCATATTTTTTGTCTTGGCACGTCTGTTACATAGTAAGGGGAGGAGCCTTAGGTATTCACCAGGGCGGGGCAACCCACCTTGCTGAATTGTGGCACTGTATGTGAGGGAGGAGTCAGAAAGGGAACAATGCCGCTTGCTCTCAGCCAGCTTTCAATCACTTCCTTCACTACCCACAGACAAATTGGGCCCCTCTGGTGCTGATTCCAAGGGTGGGGGGTGGGATTGTTTACGTTCTAGGACCCTGTGGGGCTCTCCAGTGAACTCTCCTGTGAGGCTGGGAGTTTCTCCTGCCGCCACAACACCCACAGATTTTTTACAGCCAGAGGTTTTGAGGCTTTGTTTCCCTGCACTGGCACCCTTGGTTACATGGTCTGTCTCGATCCCTAGTTGTTCCTCTCAGTTTATCCACATGCAAATGTTGGACTATCCGGTCTGCTAGCCACCACCTTGCCCTCCCGGTCCTCCAGCTGCTGCCTTGCCTTGAGTTCTCTCAACTCTGTCTGCCCCTCTCTGCCTCTCATACTGATCTGGGTGAGTGTTTCTTCTTTAACTCCTTGGTTGTCAGACACTCATACAGTTCGATTTTCTGGCAGTTCTGGTTATTTTTTGTTTTTAAATTTGTTGTCCTTCTTTTGGTTGTGCAAGGAGGCAAAGTGTATCTACCTATACCTCCATCTTGCCCGGATGTGAAATTTTAAAATACTGGGTACTGTTTAGTTACCATCTGTCATGTATATTTTCTTAAAAGATAAAAGAATGGAATTATTATAATGGTATCTCTGAATTTTTCAATGTTCACCTGGCTGGAATGGCTAAATGTGTGATAACATCTACAGGGGTGAGGAAGTGATGCAGCGACAGCTCTCTTAAGTATTGGTGGGAATGTATGATAACTTCAGAAGGAGTTTTGGCAGTTTCTTCAAAACTATTCTTCGTCTAGTACATATATGCTACTAATACTCTGTGACTCAGCAATCCTACTCCTAGTTTTTACCTATGAGAAATCATGCATATGTTCACAAAAAGATTATACAAAAATATTCCTAGTGATGTTATTGATAATTTTTCCCAAAATACAAACAATTCACATGCCTTTCAAGAGAAGGATAAAGAAACTGTTCTATTCTTTTTTTTAAAGATTTTATTTATTTATTTTCAGAGTGAAGAGTAGGGAGGGAGAAAGAGAGGGAGAGAAACATCGATGTGCAAGAGGAACATCAATCAGTTGCCTCTAGCACACCCCCAACTGGGGACCTGGCCCACACCCCAAGCATGTCCCCTGACAAGGAATCAAACCAGCAACCTTTCAGTTTGCAGGCCAGCACTCAATCCACTTAGCAACACCAGGCAGGGCTAAGTTATAGTCTTATAATCAGATACCTCTTGGCAATTGAGAGGTATGATTAAGAAAAACTACTGAAATATGAAACAACGTACTCGTAGATGAATCTCAAACCCTTGCACTGAGTTAAAAAAAAAGCCTTACACAAATGTACATATTTTATAATTGTCTTTTTATGAAGTTTTAGAAGAGACAAAACTAAGCAAAATAACAAACATCCACAACAGTAGTTGCCTTTGTGGGTGGATGAGGCATTGATTGGTAGGGGGCACAAGGGAGCTTAGTGGGATGCTAGGGCTAATGTAGATCTTGGTAGTGGTTCAAGGCAGACAGACACAGGCTTTTGTCAAAACTGATCACATTTAAGATTTGTGCACTTCCCAGTAGGTAAATCTTACTAAAAAGAAAAAGGAACCATTACGAACATTGAACTCTAGTTAATGATGTGTATGCTAAAGTGTTTCAGAGTGAAATGTAGTGATGACTGCACTTACTTTGAAATGTATTAAAATATAGGATAAATTGATAGATAGAGAGATAGATGGATACACCTGAGATAGAGCAGTTGTAAAAAAACGTTATAGAGTCTAGGTGATGGATAGTGGGTTTTCACTGAACAATTCTTTCACCTTTTTTGTATGCTTGAAAATTCTTATAAAAATGTTGGAGAAAAATAAGTGTTTATTGTAAGTTTAGAAGACATACCTTTTTGGTATTTATTCTAATTTAGCCTGAAGACATGATAGCATTCTTTAAGGTTTTCCTTTTTTTGTCCATTGTACAACTTCACATTTTATCTTATCCAATCATGCCATCTTAACTGCAATTAACTTATTTTTATAAATCATATTCTTTGGTGCCAGATGTGTATTCTAGTGATTAGTTTAATAACATTTATCAGGCTTTGTATTTCTTGTGGCTACTGTAATAGATTATCCTGTAGCTTAAAAAAGTATTTATTCTCTCACAGTTGTGGAGGACAGACATTTAAAATCAGTGTCATTGGGCCAAAATCAAGGTGTCCACCTCCCTCTGGAGGCTCTGGGTAGGAACCGTTCTTCTTCTTTCCAACTTCCAGTGGCTGCAGCATCCCTTGGCGTGTAGCCACATCACTCTAGTATCTGCCTCTGAGGTAATAATTGCCTTTTCCTCTCTATGTCAACTCTCCATCTGCTTCTCTCTTGTAAGTACACTTGGAATTGTATTTAGGGCCCATTCAGATAATCCAGGATTATCACCCCATCTCAAAATCCTTAATTTAATCACATCTGCAAAGTTTCTTTTTCCATATAAGGTAACATGTATAGGTTCAGTGGGTTAGGGCCTATTATCTTTTGGGGCTATTATGGGCATTTTTTAAGGTACCCAGGTCTGTGCTACAGGCCAAAAAATAACAATTAATATTTAATTACTTACTTTGTGCCAGGTACTGTCCTATGTGCTTAATAATCCTTTTTTTTTAACTAAGGAAAATTGGATTTAACGTAATGTGAATCTGTTGGGCCATACATTTCTTTCTTGCATGTGTCAACTATTAAAGTGCCAAAGTGCTAGTTTTCTGAGAAATGTACCTAAGGAAATTCTGTTCTATTCTAAATAACCATGTCTCATTTGTGTGTAGGATGTTAAAGTTGGCAAGATTGAGAATTTCCTTGGGAAAAGACTTGTCTATTTCATCTTTGTATCCATGTATATATAGTTAGGGGCATTGTAGGGGTTAGGAAATGTTTATTGAATAACTGAAAGCACTTTTGCAAACATCATGAAATGTAACCTTTACAAAATCCTTGGAGGTAGATATTATAATTTCCATTTTACAGAAAAGAGAGAAGTTGAATTACATTCCCAACTCCTGGATTGTGTCAAACACACACACACAGAAACACGCACTTTGCCAATCTGAGCATTCAAAACATACTTCCTTCATCCATAACTGATTGATTTTGTACACGAAACATTAAAATGTTGTGAAATTCTGATGTAGCTCAGTACTATCTCTGTTGTATTATTGTATTGCCGGTGTGTTATTAATCATGTGCAATACACTTTCTAATTTTTGTCTTTTTTTGAAGTGTCAGTTTCTCGTGGATTAAGTACACACTGATGTTAAGAAATGAGAGGAAATATTTTAAATGATACAGAATATTTCGAGACTTTCTTGAAACTTCAGCTTTTCCCCAGAAATGCCTCATTTTTAGTCTTTTTATAGCTTTCCTTGAAAATCAAATTTTAAAGAAAATTATTGATATTGTGAATCTTGTAAATAGTTATAATTCCCTCTATGATTCCTCGAAAGCTTATTCCAAAACCATAATCCACTTGTGGAATTTTTGTATGATTGAATCACGTAAATCCCCTAAGGAGTAAATTCCTAGCTTTGTTATTTTACTGTCCATATTTTCACCTTCCTTGACTCTCTCAAATAGTACTTTTATAGTTCTATATGCATTTCTAGTGGAATAAGGCTGCATAGAAATAAACAGATAAAATAAATTTAGACCCCTGAGTCATTATGAAATATATGAATATATTTAGATATACTACATACTACAAATATTATTATATTGGGTTCACCAAAATTTCTGTTTAGTTTTTTCCATAAAATAATAGGGGCATTTTTCATTTTCACCAATAACTTTATTGATCTGGATATTTTGAGTATGTTGGCTATCTCCCTCTATTGGCTTCTAGTAGATAGAGGCCAGGAGTGCTGCTAAACATCTTCCAATGCCTAAGACAGCCCCACAGCAAAGAATTATTTGGCCAAAAGGTCAATAGTACCAAGAAACTTCACAGACCACTTTTGACATGTTCAGTCAGCCACAGAACCTTCTCCATACACTGCACAAATCTCTTTTTGCATTTCAGTTGTTTTTTTACCTTCCTTGAAGTAATAACACATAATATGCTGAAAATGTTGCTTATTTTCTTCCATCTTCAATATTAAAATGACTGCACAAATATTCACCAATTTTGATAAGTTTTTTTTAATGCACGCTGATATGACAGCTGTCACAATAGAATCTAACAAAATTCTTTCAAATGAAGTTAAAGACAAGTAAGCACTATTAGAGCCATCACACGGAAAAAAACTAATTGAACTTTTTGTCCAACCCAATATATTCTATCTATTGTTTTTCTTTTTTCTCTTTACAATATTCTTTACACAACCTTCATTCAAGTCACAACTTCAACTAGTGTGTTCCTGAGTATATTTCACATTCACCAACTTGATTGTACTATTATCCTTTATAGATTTTTTTCAGCTTTTTCAAAGTATGATGTGACATTGAATTACCATTTTCAAAAAGCCCCAAATTTTGCCAACCGGCCTAAATGTGTTGTGTGTTTGATGACCATGTATTTACCGTTCAGTAAAAGATCACAAAAGGAGTTTGTGCTATAGGTTTATTTTTTATGTACAATTCTGTTACTAACATGTTAAAACTCATGACATCTTCAGAATTTATAGACGCACAAAACATATCAATCGACTCCAAGCACATATACCTGGGATTCCTTTCAAACACCTGGCGTTGCACTTTCCTGTTTATGTCACAAAGGACTTTTGCAAACTATAAACTTTCTTGTCAACTCAGTTTTGTTCTTCCTCAGACTACCAGAATGTATTCCTTTACTGAGTTGAGTACTTGAAGGAAGCATTTATAGTGTAGAGCAGAAATGTTAATACTCTTACTCCATTTTGCTACATGATTTGTTGATTATGCAGACAGATCAGTAACTATAATAATCAACAAGAGAAATTTACCAGAGATGTGCTGTTCATTTTGATTTATCTTTTAAAATAACATAAAGCTGAGCACTGGGCTTGGGTATGTTGCTTGTTCCTGCTGGCTACCAGACACAGGGTCCCCTGCAAGGCACCCACTCTCTGACACAAATATTAAGGTATGCCTTCTTCCTTCTCCATGCTGGCTTACTGTCTTGCCTTTGCAACTTTCTGAGAGGAGAAAATGGGTGATGCTTACCCAGCCCCCACGGTGTCTGTCAGTCTTACAAACTAGTTTCATTAACTTTCCACCATTCTCCCTAAGAACAAAAAGATGTATTTTTCCCTTCTTGGGGGGCAGACTTGATGACTAGTTCAGTCAAAGCGACCTTGATTTTAGTGATTATGCTATTTCAGGGGCTAGATTGCTAAAATTCCTTTACCAGGTGCATCTACAACAATTATATTTTTGTTGATTTAGTGGCAGTGTTGGTAAGGGAAAATGTATCTGTTAAGAATATTTATAAATGTATATACATAAATGCACACATAACTCTATATATTCCTTTGAATATAAATTAGATTATTGATAATTAGGCCTTTGCACTGATGGATAAAGAGTTGAGAAAAAATCCTCTAGAAGTATATTTTATAGACAAATAGACTTTTAACATCAGGAATTACTGAGTTGGCCTGGTAGCCAGAAAAGCTAAGTATAAGGTTCCATAGGCTTTTCCTGAAATTTCTACATCTCATTCTATTAATTTGTATATTAGTTGAGAAGCAAATGGGAAGGATTTTGTTTCTCTATCCTTTGGTTAAATAAAAATTAACTGAAATCAGCTATCATCTTCTGTTGGGATTTTAAAAATGTAAACTGCATACTTTTCATAAGAGAATTCTTGGTTAATGCCCCTTATTTTCATTTGCAGAAATGTATGACTGTTTTTTTAAGTGTAAATGTTATTTTTTTAAGTAAAAATGTTATCTCTCTGTGTAAACATAATGTACCAAAACAACTAAAAGTGATCTGCTGCCTCTCTTCCCTGTAAATCTTAGAGCAAAGATGATTTTACCTTTGACATGAATATTAGTATGTAGTGATGTGGGAGGAAATAGGAAGGAAGAAGTGGTGGAACCAGAGCCTTGTACGTAGGTTTATGAATTCAGCAGGGGTGATCCATAGGCCTCCCATGGTTCAGAGTTCAACCTAGCTGAGTATCAGGAAGGTCAAATCTATGTAGTGTCCTTGCCTTCATCAAGCCCTTGGGATCTTTCTTCTTTCTGAATGAATATATGTAGGTCACTTTGTTCCCACTGCCTATAACTTCCCCACTCCCTATTCTAGAACTCCTTCCTCTTGCTTTCTTTTTTAGAAACTAACAAGACAACTGACAGTAACCAGAGCAGAGGTGTGAGGGGATAATAGGGGGCAAAGGGGGAAGGGTTTTCAGGAGTATGTAAAGGACACATGGACAAAACCAAGGGGGGTAGGATCAAGAGTGGGAAGTGGGGATGGCTGGGGTGGGGGGAAGATGGAGACAACTGTACTTGAACAACAATAAAAAAAATGTGAAAGAAAAAGAAACTAACGAGACATCTTCACCTATTTTCTTCTCCCAATTGCAGGATTAATTTATTTTATGTAATTGCTACTTAAAATCACCTGTCAAATTTTTTATTGGCTTTTGATAAGACCAGAAAGTTGCTAAGCTTAAAGATTAATGACAAAGTGCAGGCTTCCTGGGTATGAATACTTGAAGCACATGGGAAGTACTTAGAGTGGAGAATGGTTTGTTTTTCTTTATATTTTATTACACCTATCTAACTATAAGCTTCCAAAGATATTAAATTAGATGTTATCTTCTCTCTCTATATATATATGTATATATGCGTATATATATCAAAGGCAGTCAAGAAGGAGGTGTTCCCTCTTATAAGAGCCTTTTGTTCATATATATGCATTTCTCAAGCAAAATTTTGACTTAGTTTATTGGGATGTTGAAAATCATTGTTAGTTAAAGTAAAACCTTTCTTTTGACTTTTATAAATTGTCTTTACATACTGTGTTCTATATAGTTTTCTAAGAATTTGGCTTATCCAAAAAGAAATTATATGCCTTTCCCAGTGGGAAGGAAACCTTTTGTCAGCATCTTGTCTGAGTTAACTCCTTGGCTACACAGGTCATGGGAGGTCTATGTTGAACATCAGTCTTTGGCTGTATCACAAAACTGGTATTGAAGCATAGGCCAACTCCCAGAGTACAGGGGTTAAAGAGGCAATTAGTCACTACAAAGCTGACTTGTGGAGTCTTCTGGTAAGGAAGTACTTAACTCTTTCCTGAATGCTGCCTGAAATCTCATCTTCTGGGTTCCTTTATATTCCACTAAAATAATATTCTTATCCATTTTAAATTAAAGGTGAGCTTAAATATATGGTGTTTGTTGAATTGAGGCTTTCTTAACCAATACTTACAGCAGGTAGGGTAAACAGTGTAGGGATGGGCAGGGAGATTATTATCAATTATGTACTTAATATTCCACCTAAAATTTATTTTAGCTGTTTGGAAGCCTAACAAGTCTTTTGGAAATATTACTACCTTCATCATTAAAGTCTTTATTTATTATATTATGGGCAGGGAGGTGTTTGGAGCTTGCCAGAATATGCCTTCGCCTTTTACTTTTTTAAGGGCCCAGTCTTTTGCTTTTACCCAGTACACTTTTGTTACATATAGGATAATATAATCTTATCTTTTGCCCTCTGTCTCAAAATATGCCAGAACACCATAAAGATAGCACCAGTCTTAACAGCTCCATCCTTGTGCAGTGCCTGGATTCCCCAAGACTTGTTGGCTATAAACTGACGGACTCCAAAAAGCTTAAAGAAGGAGGAGCTTCCCGAACTTTTCCTATTTATAAGTAAATGCACTGTTTTTCTTATTGAGGAATGAATGAACTGCTAAATTCAGGAAGTCTTGCCTTTAATTTTTGTCCTTCAGTTTCTTTCTAGCATTTCCTTTGATCTCAAAACACAACAGTTTTTAGTTGATTTTCTGTGGCTGCA
>VMDR010034823.1:0-10953 GCA_007922815.1 Macrotus californicus | reverse complement strand
TACTTTGTCTTTGGGGGAGGGCTAGGGAAGAAGTCCCACACAGTCACTTAAGTGTGACCCTTTCAGTCACAGCTCTCTTTCTGAAACTAAGGTAGCAGTCGTTAAGTTCAATTTCTCATGATAGGCTAGAAGCAAAATTCTGAAGTAGTCTAATACAAAAACTGCAACTTTTAGTAATAAAACTTATAAAATGCTAGTGCTTTTAAGTTTATATAAAGTTTAAATGGTAAATGTATATAATTTAATTTTGTGTAAATTTTTATTTCAGAAAGTGGTTTCGAAAAAGATTAAAAATAATTTTTTTAGTCTGTGATCAATATAAAATTATGCAAAGAATTGTATGCTAGTTCCTTTTCTTCTTCAAAAATGCTTGTGTATCCTCCAATGAGAAAAGCTCCCTCTGAACCTGCTGGTTCCTCTAGCGTTCTTCACACTGCCAGACTTCTTGGAGAAACCCGCATCCGTTGCCTCTACATCCTCATTGCTCACTGCTCAGCAGCTTGCAGTCTGGTTCTACACAGCGTTGTATGAAACTACTCTAAATGGGCTCCCAGTTAGTGCATTGAGTGACTGTGTCCTCAGTCTGCACTCTTATCCCCCTCTGTCTCTCCCACATCCACCCCGTGGAGCAGCCTCTCCTGGACAATGTCTCCTCTCTTGAAGATAGCCTCTGCCATAGCTGTGAGTACAGTCACATCCCTGTGTAACACGTCTGCAAATGTGCTCTCCGGTTCCGTCTTCACAATGCTCCATAATCTCAGCTTCAGGGTTTCTGTTTTATCTCAGTGTCCTTTCAACCTAGATGCAGTTATTTATAATATTTTTATCTTTCTCCTCTTGGAGCAATTTTGGTTAAAGGTGCAGCCTTTTTTCTAGTCAGACATGCCAGAAAATCTGGGGGCAACATTGAAATGCTCTTTCTTGTCTTGTGCTACCACTGCTTCTGAGAACAGCCAGGAAGTTCTTTCTGTATTTGGTAATCCTCAGTCTTCTAGGGCTTTAACTTCTATGAGTATCAACTCTTGTGATCCTTCACTCTAGTCTTCATGATGGTGCTAACCACATGCTACAGTAGTTTGTGTTCACCTGCTGCATTATAAGCTCTTCTGAAGGAAGTAACCCTGTGGGACTTCTGTTCCCAGACTTTGGCTTATGCACAATAGTTGCTCAGTTCCCCGGTATGCAAATGGTCTTTATAGGCATTAGTAATAATCCCTCATGTTGTAGTCTGATATGTGTTTTGAACATGTTTTTGTAAAGTTAGGGCTAGTTATAAGTGAATCTACTCATAAAGAAGACATTTGGTATTTTAGATACTTCAATACTAGTTAATTTACTCAGTTGTGCTCAATAACTATTTCTTCTACTGAATTTCACAGTAGTTAAAATACTTCTATTAAGATTTTTCTAATAAAGGATTGGTTGTAAGTAATGAGATTCTTTAGTCCTACCATCAACTCACCTGCTTATCAAATGAGTTAATTTTTATATGCCTTAACAATCCTGCCTACCGCAAAAGAAAATCAGGCAACATCTAGAAATGTTATTTGTAATTTGAATACTTCAGATGAAGCTAAATACGCTTTTAACGTAAATATTGTTGCTCTTCATTTGTAAATTTGCTGCTACTTTCTGTATGTAAATCTGTATATACACATACGGTTATGAATGAAAACCCAGCAATGCCCTAATGTGATTTTTTTTCATAGTTCAGTTAGAGCACATGTGAAGGAAGTAACTGCAATTTGTTTGATATCACAAGTTTTTTGTGCATAATAAAAATGTTGGCTGGAAACTGGAGAAAGAACCATCATTTCTAATTGGTATATGCCCCAACTTTCCACATTACTTTAGCCCATCTCAGGGAATTAGTGAGGTGTTAATTGGGCTAGTTTTGTTGTGGTTTGTTTATTTGTTTGGTCTGGGGGATTTTTTTTTCTTATGTATTTATTTGCTCTTGTGTAAATTCAGTATCTGCAGTTTTGGCATTTATTGACATGTCTAACCCAGCAGCATTAAAATACTAAGGTGATAACTTCATCTCAGATAAAATTGGCTTTATTCCCAGTCCTCATGGTTGATGACCTTACTCTGCTAGGGAGACATTTGTGATAAGGAAACTGCTCAGCCTGCCAGTGAGGATGTTGATTTCAGGTCTAGGATTCGTTGCTATGGAGAAGGTCGGATAGTTCTCTCACCTTATAGGCATTTAAATTGGCCAGTACTTCCAAGTGTTACCTAGTATTGATGTGTTTGTTTCATTGCCCCATCAGTTGACAAATGGTGTGCTGTTCAGTTTATTATTATAGTTAGTGGCATACTGCTTAATAGGAACATGGCAGTTAATGTTCTGATAGTGCCAGGCAAACCGTACTCCGATGCAAACCCGTGATGATCAGTGGTGTGACTGTGCGGTTAGCTGAACCTGTCTCACTGTACTGTCAGTTGACTTCTGGAGACAGAATTCAGAGTTCTCTACTACATTCTAAGTTCCTTGCCAGAGATTGAGTATTACTATGTACTTTTGCATCACAAGACCATAATAAAAGAAAAACTAATAAAAACTAAACATACCATGGTTGCTAAAATCCTCGATATCTTGAGCCTATTAAAAATGGTACAGGAAACTAACATCAGTAAATATCGTCAATGACAGTATTTCCAAGATTGAGGTATCTTTGCTTAAACCCTCAAAGGAAAATGTCTCTAGGATTAAAAAGGTAGGCTGGAACATAGCCACACACAGTTAACCTAATTAGCAAAGTTAACCACTTATCAGTTCTAAAAATAAAAAGCTTCCGTTGAGAGTGGAACATACTCTTCTGTAGGGTAACAAATACCCAGATAAGGCAAAATGAAGTGCAGATTTAGCATCTGATATTATTTGACATTAGTATGTGCTACTGAAAGTCTAGATTTTGCTAAGAAGCATAAATGATAGCAAGAATAGTAAAAATAGTGAAAACTAAAAGAACTATAGTGAATATAATGGGAAGAGTTTGACTACCTGACTTCAGTATCTTGCTTTGCCATTTATTGACCTTGGTCAAAACCACTAAACTTCCCTGGGTCTGTAAATTAGATACATCATATCAAATAATATGAAGCATGAATGAAACAGTCATGTTTAAAAATGTATTGAAACTAAGATGTTATCCAAAATGGAAGGTATTACTATAATTATCTTTTCAGAATAGAAAATAAGGTGTTCTTTAATTTTGCTCTTGTCTCAGATGACAATCACAGGGCGATGGGGCAATGGCATCTTGTGTATGCTCACCTCCTACCTCCCTAAGCTCCATCTCCCCTATGTTCAGAATCACATACTGAAAATTCTAAGGGTGTAGTTGGTGAGCTCACCAGTAAATAAGACTTTTAAATCTGACAGATTAACTCTTTTTATGGCAGGATGATAGAGCGGCAAGATGGAAGACAAGTGAGGAGTATCACCTGCTTTGAGGTTGGCAGGACATGGCACAATTTCATTAATAAGTAAGTAAGAAAATAAGTAAAAGGAAGTCATACTTGGAGTGATTCTTAGTGAGTCAGCACCAATCTGTAGAAACAACAAGAGCATAAAACTGTTAAGATATTTATAAAGTATCCAAATAGGTAAAAACAGGACTTGAGACCACCCTTAGTGTTGTTATGAAGAGAAACCTTAGAGAAGAACTGTTAGAGAACAGAAATCTTGATAAACTGGCAGTGACCGTGACAAAAAAGACTGATCCTGTAGTAGAGGTGGATAGAAGCAGGGCTGCTCCATTAGACGGCGTAAATGTATGAGCATGTCTAAGAATGAAGAAAGTTCCCAGCTGTGATGCTGAATAGCATGACTAATATTTTAAATCAGACTTGGAAACTTGACAAGCCTAGTGTATGTGCTTCAAGAAGAGGCAGGGGAGGCTGTACTAGAACACGAAGGATTTGGAGATCAAAGCAGAGCCAGAACTATGACTAAATGTTTTGAGAGCAGTGAGTAAATTTTAAAAATAATCAGGATTAGTTTTGCTAAAAGAACTCTTCTGGGGCAGTACATATAATGCTTATATATAATGATAGAGGAATTCTTAGCAGATAACTAAAAATAGTTACCAACCGAGAGGTAAGAGCAGTGTTGTGAAGGGATTTTTCGTCAAGCCTATGGAAAACTGTTTCTGACAAAGGTCTATTGAAGTCTAAATCCATTCTTAGTGCATCCCAGAGTCACCTTAGAAGTATTTACAAGTAAAATGTCATCTCCATAGGGTGTCCCCAAATGTGTCCCTCAGAGACAGGAGGATGATTCAGATGTCCTTTCACTCAGAACATAAGGGCCTGTTCACTAAGATAGGGCCTCACATCATGTTTTGGGTCTACACATCTTTTCTAATAATTACCCTTGTTCTTTTTCAGTTTAGAAATCATGTTAAAACAATTTCTAAGCTTGATTTTTCTCTTGAGACTGTATCTTCAACTTAGCTCTTAATGTTAGTCTACACAGCCAGCAGATGGGTGTGAAATGTATGATCAGTATATGTGTTGCATTTTGCGAAGGTGTGAGGGATCGGAATATCACTGACAATTTTGAACCAGCATAGATTAGAGACCTGATTGCTCATTTCACACTCAGTGATGTCCTTTCACAAGCTCTTAAGTTTTTAAATTGACACTGATTAGAAGAATTTGATGATTATATTGCCATGGGATCAATAATGAAATTCTCAGCAGCATTATTTGGTAAGCTTGCATCCTGGATTTTCCCCCCAACAATTTATTTATTTATTTATTTATTATAAGCATGTTTCAAGCTCACCATCCAGATGCTAGTTACCATTAACTATGCTTGCATTGTCACATATCTGTTCCTCCAGTTCATCAGTTCAGATCACTTGTTGATGTATTTTGAGTTGCAGACATCCTATACTTCATACTAAATACTTAAGCATATCACATCATTAACTAGAGTTCAGTACTTATGCTTTTTAATATAAGGTTAACGTACAGTGAAGTGCAGAAATCTTAAGTGTGCATCCCCTGAGTCTTGGCATATGCATACAGTGCTATCAAAGTATAAAATGTTATCAGAAAAGTCTCACATGGCCCTTTTCCAGGCGACCCTTGTCCCCACTCAACCCCCAAAGGCAACCACTGTCCTTTTTTCTGTTCATAAATCAGATTTGTTCTAGATCTTTGTGTAAACAGAATCACCCAGCATGTACTCTGCTAGAATTACTACGTTTTGGAGATCTATCCAGGTTGTGGGGTGTATTAGTAGTTCACTTCTTTTTGTTGCTGTGTAGTATTCCATTGTATGACTGTACTGCGGTTTATCCATTTTCTTATTTATGACTACCTGGGCTGTTTCCAGTATTGGCAATTATAAATAAAGCTGCTATGATTATTGTTAACCTAAGTCTAATGTGAACATAGGACTTCATTCCTCTTGGGTGAATACCTAGGTTTAGAATTTCTGTGTCATAGGGTAGTTTTAAAAGAAACTGCCATACCTTTTTCCAATGTGGTTGTAATGTGTGTTAGATTATCTCTATATTTTTGGATGTGTAGAAAGGTGTAAACTTTTTATGGTCCATATTTGAAATACTAGAAGTGGGTTTGGGATAGAATCGATATCGGTCACAATTGACAGTTGGTATTATTTGAGGGAAGCAAATACCTGTCTGCCCGAAACAGTCCCCAAGGGGTTCCTGTACCTTAAATTTTAGCATTGGTCTCACTTTTTGAGGGATTAAAGCACTTACCCAAGCATGGTGATATGTTCGATAGAAGAAACCACATTGATTTGTTTCTGCTACTAACTTTTGCCACCCATTTTCAGTAGTTAAGATAAGATTGATAATCGAACAGAAAAGATAATGTCTGTTTAATGGGGGCAGAAGGGGTAATAAAAAACAGGTACTACTAGTCAGTCCCAGGTACAGCAGTGTGAGAACCGTCTGGACAGGGGATACCCCCAAGTGGTGGTAAAGAAAACAGAAAACTGGCTGGGAAGAATTCTACCTCACAGTTGTGCATAGAGGATAGCTATGTTTTTGTAGGGCATTTTAGGATTTACAAATCGTATTTTCAGTGTTGTCTTTGTATCCAGTACCATCCAGCTGGAGTTATTTCACACCCTAGTGACTTTCTTATTTACTATTTTACCCTTCTTACCTGTTCTGTTACACATAACAGTTAACCTGTATAAACTTGTAAAATTATAATAATGTTTATGTTTCCAATGCTCATGTTCAAAGATATTTATGTATGGTTCATCCAGTCTTTCCTATTCAACTTTTAAGGGCTGGGATATTTGGCTTCTACTGTAAATCCTTATAATGTTCTATACATTGTAAATGCAATAAAATGTTAAAAACTATAATTAATGGCACCAGATTTTGATATGTATTTATTTGATATGTTATCACTTTGGATACTTAGTTTGGTTTGTGTTAATAAAGATTGTTCATGAAGTCTAGGGAGAATTAAGTCATACTAGTCTCTATAACATAATCTGATGAATTCTGCATCTGTTCATATTACTTTTTGTAAAACTTTAAATTTGTGCCAACAAAAATTTTCTAAAATCTTTTATTAAAACTGAAATGTAACTTTTTTTAAAAAAGATTTTATTTATTTATTTTTTTAGAGAGGGGAAGGAAACATCAATGTATGGTTGCCTTTCGAGTGCCCCCTAATGGGGACTTGGCCCGCAACCCAGGCATGTGCTCTGACCAGGAATCAAACCAACGACCCTTTGGTTCTCAGGCCAGCGCTCAACTTATTGAGCCACAGCAGCCAGAGCTAAAGATATAACTTCATCATCCTGAAATAATCTGGAGTCTAGAAAACAGTCCCTTGGGCTTCCCCTTCCCTCTCCAACAACCTCTATCCCACCTTCTCACAGGCTTGGCATGCAAATTTGGTGCTTTCACTAAGTCCCACATTATCAGAAATTATTAGGTTCTCAGTTAATAGGCAGTGGTTAAATTTATTTTGTTCTTACCAAGAAGTTTATTTTTTTAAGACCTAGAAAGTGAATGTATAGTTGGGGCTGGAGGAAGCATATTATGACAAAGTTAGCTATATTTAAAATAACCTAGTTAATCATATTATGCTATAATAGCAGCTTCAGAATGGCTACCAGGAATTTAGAACTCCCAGAATTTGGAAATTGGCAAGCCTTTTACCTTTTACCCTTTTAGAGGGCTTTTCCTTAAGTATGATGATAAGAGAAGAGAGAGTAGACAAGACCACAAGTTTGCTTTTTGAGGGTCCACATTCTAAATGTAAATACTCCCATCTCTTCATGTCAAGACTCCCCTCTAAATGCAGCTTCATCTAGAAGGGGCAATACTCAACATCACCTAACAGATTAAGACATAGTCCTTTGTGGGGACTGCTTAACAACCAGGTAAGTGAAGGAGTGGATGATATTGAGGCAAAGGACCCATGACAGGTGGTGTACATTCTGGCAGAGGAGACCAGGAGGGAAGAAAGTGTGAGCTCTCAAAAAGAGACCTCTACCTTGCTGTTCTCCATGAGCTGGTCTGTTTTTTTTAATCTACAAAATTTGCAAATCCAAAAGTAGTCAAGAGACGGAATTCTGAGGAGTGATTTTAAATAAAATATTCGTATCCTGAGTATACATTCTGAACCAAAGAGCTTCCTTGCAGTTCCTTGATCCCACGGTTTTGTTTTTAAAGAAATGAGTTTGATTCCATCCTTGGGTTCGATTGAAATGTCCCTTTGCTATAGCCATGTTGCTTACTCAAGCCCAATGAGTCTGTAGGTGCCATTGAAGAGGGGAGTATCACACTGCAATAATAACTCAAATATCTTATTTAACCATGCTATTTATTTACATGTTCTATCACCTGTTTGACCTGGCCTTTTTGGCCCTACTTAGCTAAATCTGTCTAATCTATGGGTGATTGACAATACAGCCAAATTACCCTCCCATTCTGTCCATGTACCTACCAACTGAGGTAGGCAGAAAGTGATTGTGTAAGTAGGAAGAAGAATGTCCTCAACAACCAATGAGTCAAAAAAGAAATCAAAAGAAAATCAAAAAGTATCATAAAAGTAATGAAAATGGAAACAACATACCAGAATCTACAGGATGCTGCAAAAGCAGTTTTAAGAGGGACATTTATAGTGATAAATGCCTCAAGAAAAAATCTCAAACTACCTAATTTTACACCTCAAGGAACTAGAAAAAGGAAAATAAACTAAGCCCCAAATTAAGGAAGGAAGTAGCAAAGATCAGAGCAGAAATAAATGAAATAGAGACCTGAAAAACAATAGAAAAGTTCAAGAAAACTAAACTTTTTTTTTAAAAGACAAACCTTTAGCTAGGCTAAGAAAAAAACTCAAAATCAGAAATGAAAGGATACACTACAACTGATACCACAGAAGTAGAAAGGATTGTAGAGACAACTGTGAACAATTACATGCCAACAAACTGGACAATCTAGAAGAAATGGATTGACTCCTAGAGAGAACCTTCCAAGACCGAATCAACAAAATGTTAACAAACTAATTTCAACAGAACAGTAAAAAGATACATCATGGTCAAACAGGATTTACCTCTGGGATGCAAGGATAGTTCAACATATGCAAATCAAATGGGATATGCCATATTAATAGAACGATAGATAAAATACCATCTAAACATGCAGAAAAAATTATTTGACAAAATACAACATCCCTTAATTATAACTACTCAACACATTTGAGTAGAAGGAATGTACCTCAACGTAAACTCAGCAGTGAAAGATTGAAAGCTCTTCCTCCAAGATCAGGAACAAGACAAGGGTGCCCACTCTCACCAGTCTTATTCAGCATCGTACTGGAAGTCCTAGCCAGAGCAATCACTTCCTTTATCCTTTCAGGGTAAACAATTGAAAGGTATCCACATCAGAAAGAAACTACTAGAATTTTCTTTGTCAATTATATGATCTTATATGTAGAAAACCCTAAGGATCTCAAAACGTAAAACTAATCAACAAATTCAGTAAAGTTGCAAGATATAAAACCAGTTGTTTTTATAAGCCAACAAAATATCTGAAAAGGAAAACAACTTTACAATATTAAAAACAAAAACAGAAATAAGTTTAACCAAGGAAGTAAAAGATTAGTACACTGGCTTTGATGAGAGAAATTGAAGACATAAACAAAAACAGAAAGGTGTCTTGTGTTCATAGACTGGAAGAATTAATACTGTTAAATGATCGTACAACCCAAAGCCATTTGTAGATTCAGTGTTATCAAAATTCCAATGGCATTTTTCACAAAAATGTTTTAAAAATACTAAAATTTGTATAATGCCAAAAGACCCCAAATAGCCAAAACAATCCTGCAAAAGGACAAAGCCAGAGACATAATACTTCCTGATATCAAACTGTACTACAAAGCTGTAGTAAGCAAAACAGCATGGTACTGTCATAAACAGACACATAGACCAATGGAACATAGTTGAGAACATAGAAATAAACAGCTAAATATATGGTCAACCAAACATGGCAGAGAAGCTAAGAAGACTCAGTGGGGAAGGGGAAGTCTCTTTAATAGATGTCATTTGGGGAAAACTGGATAACCACAGGCAGAAAAGTGAAATTGGATCCCTATTTTACACCACTCACAAAAATTAATTCATTGTGGACTAAAGACTTACGCAAAAGACCTAAAACTAAAACCTAGAAGAAATTTAGGGGAAAAGCTCCTTGACATTGGTCTTGGCAACAATTTTTTAATATGACACCAGAAGAACAAATGAAAGCAAAAATCAGAAAGTAGGACTACATCAAACTAAAATGCTTCCGTAAAGCAGAAGGAACAACAAAATGAAAAGGCAACCTATAGAATGACAAAAGATTTTCAAAGTTTGGGTCTGATAACAAAAATATCAATAGCAAAAGTAATCCAATTAAAAATAGAGGAACCAAATAGACATTTGTTCCAAAGAAGGCATACAAATAGCTAACAGGTACATGAAAAGTTGCTCAACATCCCTAATCATGAAGGCAATGCAAATCAAAACCACAATGGGATACCATCTCAGATCAGCTATTATCAGAAAGACAAAAGGTAAGTGTTGACAAGGATGTGGAGAAAAGAGAATCCTTGTGCATTGTTGGTGGGAATGTAAATTGATGTAGCCACTATGGAAAGCAACATGGAGTTTCCTCAAAAAAATTAAAAATAGAACTACCAAGTGATCCAGCATTCGCATTCTAGGTATTCATTCAGAGGAAAACAGGATCTCCAAGACATACCGAACTACCATGTTTATTGCTAAGTGAAATACATCAGATAGAGAAAGACAAATATTGTATGATGTCACTTTTATGTGGAATCTAGAAAGAGCCAAACTTACAGAAACTATACAGTGGTGGTGACCAGGGCTGGGAGGCTGGGGCAAGGGGGAGATGTCACTCAAAGAGTGCAAATATCCTGTTAGAAGGTGAGTTCTGGGGATCTAATGCACAACATGGTAACATAGCTGATAATTCTGTAGTATGCATTTGAAAGTTTCTAAGCATAAATATTAAATATTCTCACTGCAGAAAAGGAAAGATAATTGTGTGATGTGATGGAGGTGGTAGCAAATGCTACAGTGATAGTCATTTTATGACATATGAGTGCATCAAAGCAACACATACACCTTAAACTTACACAGTATGGCAATGTCAGTTGTATCTCAATAAGGCTGGAAAAAAGGGAAATACTAATATTTTAAGTCTAAAGTTTGATACTTCAAAATATCTTCAAAATTCTCCAGAGAAATTTAAATATTTTTCTAAAACACCTTTAAAAATTTATTTCATACAACCTGTTATTATAAACCTATTATTATAACACAGTTCAGTCCATGATACGCCATTGGCAATCCAATGAAATGGAAAGTAAAGATAGATTGAATATTCCATATACTGCTGAATTTCAAAATAAATGCTAAATATAGCATTTCCC
>VMDR010034822.1:0-10949 GCA_007922815.1 Macrotus californicus | reverse complement strand
TTGAGAAATCAGCTGACAGTCTGATGGGCACTCCTTTGTAGGTTACTGTCTCCTTTTCTCTTGCTGCTTTTAAGATTCTCTCTTTATCTTTCATCTTGGGTAATGTAATTATGATGTGCCTTGGTGTGTTCCTCCTTGGGTCCAACTTCTTTGGGACTCTCTGAGCTTCCTGGACTCCCTGGAAGTCTATTTCCTTTGCTAGATTGGGGAAGTTCTCCTTCATTATTTGTTGAAATAAGTTTTCAATTTCTTGTTCTTCCTCTTCTCCTTCTGGTAGCCCTATAATTCAGATGTTGGAATGTTTAAAGACATCTTGGAGGTTCCTAAGCCTCTCCTCATTGTTTTGAATTCTTGTTTCTTCATTGTGTTCTGGCTGAATGTTTCTTTCTTCCTTCTGGTCCACACTGTTGATTTGAGTCCTGGTTTCCTTCCCATTACTGTTGGTTCCCTGTACATTTTCCTTTATTTCACTTAGCATAGCCTTTATTTCTTCATCTAATTTGCCTCCATATTCAACCAAGTCTGTGAGCATCCTGATTACCAGTGTTTTGAACTGTGCATCTGATAAGTTGGCTATCTCTTCGTTGCTTAGTTGTATTTTTTTTCTGGAGCTTTGATCTGTTCTTTCATTTGGGCCATTTTTTTTTTTTTTTTGTCTCGGTGTGCCTGTTACATAGTAAGGGGCAGAGCCTTAGGTGTTCACCAGGGCAGGGCAACCCACATTGCTGCGTTGTGATGCTGTATGTGGGGGAGGTCCGACAGGGAATAGTGCCTCTTGCTCCACTCTCTGCCAGTTTTCAGTCACTTCCCCTACTATCTATAAGCAAATTGGGCCCTTCTAGTGCTGATTCCTGGGTGGGTGGGCTTGTGCACATTCTAGGACCCTGTGGGTCTCTCCAACGAGCTCTCCTGTGAGGCTGGAGTTTCTCCTGCTGCCACTGCTTCAACCCCCACAGGTGTTTTCAATCAGAGGTTTTAGGCTTTATTTCCCCTGGCTGGAACTCTGGATTGTGTGGTTTGCCTCGCTCCCCAGTTGTTCCTCCCGGTTTATCCGAAAATGTGGGTGTGGGACTACCCAGTCCTCCAGCTGCCTGGTCCACCAGCTGCCGCCCTGCTGCTCAAGTCCTCTCTGCCCCTCCTATTGGTCTGTATAAATGTTTCTTTAACTCCTTGGTTGTTGGACTTCCATACAGTTCAATTTTCTGTCAGTTCTGGTTGTTTTTTGTTTTTAAATTTGTTGTTGTCCTTCTTTTGGTTGTGCGAGGAGGCCCAGTGTGTCTACCTATGCCTCCATCTTGGACGGAAGTTTCTCTGTTGGGAGTTTTTTGATTACTGCTTCAATTTCATTCATTGTAATAGGTCCATTCAGATTTTCTGATTCTTCCTCATTCAGTTTTGAAAGATTGTATGTTTCTAGTAATTTATTCGTTTTGTTCAGATTGTTCAATTTGTTGGTATGTAATTGTTCATATTTTCTTACAATCCTTTGTAGTTCTGTGATGTCAGTTGTTAATTCTCCTGTTTCATTTCTGATTTTATTTATTTGGGTCCTCTCTCTCTTTTTCTTGATGAGTCTGGTTAGAGGTTTGTCAACCTTGTTTATCTTTTCAAAGAACCAGCTCTTGGTTTCACTGATCTTTTGTATTGTTTTTATAGGCTCTATTTTGTTTATTTCTGCTCTGATCTTTATTATTTCCTTTCTTCTACTCACTTTGGGTTTTGTTTGTTCTTTTTCTAGTTTCTGTTAAGTGTGAAGTTAGATTATTTGATATTTTTCTTGTTTCTTGAAGTAGGCCTATAAATGTGATGAATCTCCCTTTTAGGATGCTTTCTTTCTCTGTGTCTCATGGATTTTGTGTTGCTGTGTTCTCATTTTCATTTGTTTCAAGGCATTTTTTTTATTTTTATTTTTAGATTTTATTTACTTTTAGAGTGAGGGGAAGGAGGGGAGAAATAGAGGGAAAGAAGCATCTATCAGTTGCTTCTTGCCTGCCCCCTACTGGGGACCTAGCCTGCAACCCAGGTATGTGCCCTGACTGGGAATCAAACCGGGGATGTTTGGGTTCACAGGCTAGCACTCAATCCACTGAGCCACAGCAGCCAAGGTTCAAAGTATATTTTGATTTATTTTGTGATCTAATTGTTAACCCATTCATTGTTTAGTAACATGTTATTTAGCCTCCATGTCTTTGTGTGTTTTTCAGTTTTTTTCTTGTGATTGATTTCTAATTTCATAACATTTTGTTCAGAGAAGATGCTTGATATGATTTCAATCTTAAACTGATTGAGACTTGTTTTGTTGCCTATTTGCTTTTTCTTGGAGACTTCACTGTTTAAAATGGCCCCTATGTGTAGTGCAGAAGGGCTCTCTAGTGCTTGTAAGAGCAAGAAGGCTGTGATGTGTCTTACTGAGAAAATATGTGTGGTAAATAAGCTTTGTTCAGACATGACTTAAAGCACAGTTGACTGTAAGTTCTATTGCATACCAATGAATACAGACTATGTACTAGATAAGTTGTCTTTAAACAGAAACACACATGAAACAAGTTCTGTATTGATTGGTTGATTAAAATAGTGTGATCAGGGTTCACAGGAACCTAACCCTGTATTTCCTTAGGACCAGAAGTTCAGTATTTGCTAATTCAGTGCTCCCAGTGACTTCATAGTACCTAACACCTGTGAATGGTGAGTAGCAACTGTATATATTGGAGGAGTGGGGGAATATTAGAGACATTTAATTATTGTTTTTTCAGGGAATATTATTTATGTCCACAGTGGGCTCTAGGTCTCAAGCTTAACTTTAGGATAGGGAAGACCTGAAGCTTCTAAGACATGTTTTGTTGACCTTCGTCCATAGATTAACTTCAGTGAGTCCCCAAATACCATGAAATGAAAGACTATATAAGTACCTGTGAGTATTTTCTGGAGGTATGGTGCAGAGTTTCCAGAAGATTTTCAAGTATCTATGACTCAAAAAAGATGAATAATTAACTGTGCTGTGATATGAACATATGGCTTAGGACTGTGGTGTTACATACAGAGCTTCAGCTGAGTTTGAACTTGGTTTTTGTCTGACAGTGCCTAGCAAGAATATAGCTCTTGGTGTGCTGGGAGATGAAGCCTGAATGGTCTGTCGAGCTCTCAATGAAGGAAGATCACTGAATCTTTTACACTTCGTGGAACATAAGGGCTGCCAATTTATGACAGAAAAGGCTTAAGAACTCAGGCTCTGAAACTCATATAATAACTTGGGAACTTTGGTCCTTGAGGTGTATGTCCAGTTTATAAAAATTAGAGAATCAGAAAGTTCTTGGCATAAGAAACTTCATATACAACTGTTTAGATTGTAGTTAGGAATCTCTGTATTTTAATTTACAGTTAAATCTGAATTCGAAGGGAAAATATTTTGGTTTACAAATTGGTAGTCTACAAAAGTGTTTTGTGACTAGTGACTGGTTGCACTGTGCCAACTTTCTGGTCCTTGTAACTTCTCCCATTGGCCTTCATGTCAAGAGTGTTTCTTATGATAGATGCATCCCTTGGGATGTGGAATACCAGAGTGCTTAGACTTATGGGTATGTAGAGATGCTAATAGAAATTTAGATCATTAATGGGATGAAATGCTTGTAGGTGCCCGCTGAGAAAAGGCAACTCACATGGCTTTCCTGATTTCAGAAAGACCTAATTCTGGAGCTGAAGGACATGCCCTTCTACTCTCTAATTGACAGTTCTCTTACCATCCTCTTTATTTGCTCCTATCTCATATTTGTACTGTCGACGTAAGAAACTTCCAAACCTATAGATAATCTTTATGAGTTTATTTGAGCCAAACGGATGACTAGTAGCAAAATCTTAATGGATTGAGTAAATGCTTCACAGAATGGTAGTTTTGCACCTTATTTTCTACATCAGAGTCGGAGGAGAAGATGTAAGGGACTTACTCTAACTCCATTGGTGTTAGATTAGGGAGGTAGGAGAAAGCAAAGTGGAGAAATCTCTGAGATTGGATAAAAAGTAAAATGGAAAGACACACACTTCATTTACATTGATTGGTATAAGAAAGTTAACAGTATTTACAGCACATAAAGATAGTATTTGGGAGAACAAGATAACAATGAGCGGTTCTGTGGTCTCTTGCTCTGGTGAGATATTGTGCCCTGAGGTCTCTGGAAAAAAGGGGTTACTCTGACATTCCAAGGGCATGCTATTGTAGATATAAAAAGACAACAGACAGTTAAGCTAAACTTGAACTTTGTCAAGGAAGATACTGGCCTGGGATGTCAGCACCTGCCATGACTCGTTTTTAGTTAGGAAATTTCAATTCAGACCATCCTATGTGGTTACTCTAGGTCTCTGAGTTTGTAAGACCCACCATGGAGGCCTCCCCTGGGCTTATCAGGTGTAGTATGTGGCTCTTTTTTCACCCACACTACCATTGAGTAACAATTTATGACCTTCTTTGGACACATCAAATGCATTAATTCTTTTGGACTAGCAGGTTCTATTTAGCAGACTTTTTCTTTAGTAACTTGCATCTGTAGAAATCTTTTTACTCTTAGAGCACATTTATATATTAGATGAAATTTGTCTTGTGTAGGCCATCTACACACACCTTGGGATCTTAGAGCAGTGACTAAGAGCACTGGCTCTGGGATTGATTACTCAGCCATTTACTACACCAAAAACAAACATAAAAATCACCAAGCAAACAAAAACCCCACCAAAATAATGATTTTGCCTCATATAGTTGTTCAGAGAATTAAATGAGATAAGGTAAAAGAAGGCCACTTAGTCTCGTGCCTAAAAGATACTTAGAGCTTGATATATCTTAATTATCAATATACTAATATTATACTACTCAGGTCAAAGTACTTGTTCTAAATCTCAATACTAATTGGAAATTGTGTTGTGACCGTCCAAAGTCTGACAGGTTCATGGTATTTGGGCAGAGGGAAGAATATTCACAGAGCCATGGGGATACTTGACATGCTTTTATTCATGAGTGGGTGAGCCATGCACTCTGCAAGCTGTGTGTCCCCCTGCATGTCTCTGTATGGCCCACTACATGTTGCCTGTCCCCTTGCATGGCATGTGTCATGGCACCCAGCAGGGAGTCCCTACCTGCTTAAGTACTAGAGGCAAAAAAGCTGAAAGGGTGCCAACAGATCTTATGCAACAGAGCTTCATACCATGCATATGAGCCCCATCAAGGCTTTGGGAACAGTTTATCCAACCCAGTCTCAAAGCTATGAGAACACTGCTTATCAGGTCCATTCAAGGTTATGGGAAAACTGCTGCCTTTAGTTATCCAGATGCCTGGGTGAGGAAGCCAGACTGCTTCCATTTACCCTACAGAAATATATTTGGAACAAGAACGTAACATCATGATTTACAGGATAGTGTTTTTTTTGTGTGTGTGAATCATGATCAAATATGCGCATTTCTCTCAGTCTGAGCATTTGCTTTCTAAATTTTCATAGTCCTGGTATGCTTTCATAAATGGAGGCTTGGCAAAGCCTCAGGGGAGCCTGCAGTCCGTTAATTGAGGCTGACGTTGTTTTGAAATCAATTGGTTTTGTTTTTATTGCCAATATCTGTAGATCATTAACCCTCTGGAAAAGGCCATTGTTATGGAAAAGTTTAAAAACTCATTCCTCCCTCAGGCTAAAAATGAGAACTGTGGAACACAGATTAGGCAACTACATCATTTATTCTTAATTTATTGACTTGATCTATAGGAATAGCTCTCCTGCTTATAAATCAGAAAAACTCATAAGATGGGATAGCCCATGATGCTTGTTACAAAACTGGGCTTATTAATTGTTATGCTACTTTAGTGGTTGCTGAGCATCGATGCAACTGGGTGGTGCCTGGGTAGTTTAAACGTAAAATTATACATTGAAACATGACATTACATTTTTAGATATACTTCCACTATTGTTAGTGAAGTTAGATGTTCCTCCAGTGACATTAGCATTATCCTCATTTTTATGCATAGACAGAGTAAATAACTAGCTCAAGGTCATATTGTATATTATTGGATAATTAGGAGCAAAAGTCAGAGTTCTTAGCTTTCATTTTAGAGTTCAGTCATTAAAGCAAATTATTTTTTGCTTTTTTTTCTTTCACAAAGTGTGGGATTATAGCCTTAAAGCTAAACCTACGCCATAAGAGATGGTTTCCTAGAGACCTTGAAGTTCAAGGAAATAATGGTAAATAAGAGCATTGGAGACATTTGCAGACAGAACTGTCTTTGTTTATTGCCTGATATTTGGCCTCTCCATTAACTGCCAGTAACTTTCCTTAGTCACTGGGGCAGTCAAAGACAGTAGGGCTCCGCTCTCTCACCCCATTCCCTGGAGGCCCTTTTGGATCCCTGGGGGGTAAGCAAAAGAACACAAGGCCGCTGGGTTTAGGTTAAGTATCCATCTCTAAAAGCTCTTATCATTAAGTTTTCCCTTTCTCACTAACCTCTGTATATTCTGTTTTATCCGAGCAGATCCTTTACACGCCAATTTTTAGAAGTCTATAAGGCAAGTAATATTAAATTCAAAAGAAAGTGTTCTTATGCTTTCCTGGAACCTGGACCTAACATCCATTTAGAGTGAAGGGTAGCAGAGTATGTCACTAAACATTCCAGCTTGGTATAGGATTATTCTGAAGGCAATTGTGAAGGAACACGAGAAAAGCTCTCTGCTTTCTCCCTCTTAGCCTGAAAGCAAGGGGTAGATTTGTAAAAGGGCTCTCCCCTCCTCCCCAAAGGAAGGACGGAAGTTAATCACCAGAGGCAACTCCAGGGCCTTACCTACCCAGAGAGGGCAAAGGAGGAATCTACATAACAAACTTCAGTAAAAATAACCCTTACCTACTCTTATTTTCCCGCATATTTTTCCTCCCACAATTGGGCAGTCACTAGAAGCTCAAAGTTCTTTTCTTTTGTCTTGTTACTTCTCTAAAAATTTATTGCTTTTTTTATGAAGATGTTACAGAAGCCCAAGTTTGAACCACCCTTTTGACTTACACATCTCTGAATATTTCTATGTATATTCCTAATGCACATGCTGATAAACTTCTGTTTATTTTTCTCTGGTTAGCCTGTCTGTTGTTAGTTTGGTTTACAGGGCCCCAGCCAATGAACTTAGAATGGGTAGAGGGACAAGTGTTTTTCCCCTGTATGATCCTACAGTACTAAATACCAGTAAGTAGGACAAAATGAATTCACTGCTTAATGCCGTTTTCTTTCATCATTTAATCTATAGCTGTCTCCTGTGTTCCTTGAGCCTTTTCATAGTACAAATACTTTAAGCTGTAAGATCCTGCTCACTAGCAATGCATGCATATAATTCTCAAAGTTTACGAACTTGGACACTCAATACCAAAAAAAAAAAAGAAAGAAACAGAAGAATAAGAACCAAAGAGAACCCTGAAAGCAATGCGAATAATACAGAAGGTCAGGAGTACTCAAAGCTGACAACCCATAAGAACTCTGACAGGGCAATTAGTACAGTCTGTGCCCGCTGTTCCCTGACAAAGCAAAGGGCGGCTCCTTAGTACACGATACTTTGTTGAGTCCTTGCATATGTGAAGAAATGCTTTAAAGGCCAAAGTCAAGTAAAAATCTCACAATTTATGATTGTGCCTCTCTTCATGGCACCCCTAATTCCTTTTGCTTGAAATCAAATAATATTTTTTCTTTTGGAAATAAATATGTTTTAACATTTCCTTAGGAAGAAGCAATTCAACTTAGTAGAAGGGTTCCTTCCAGTTCTGTAGTAACACTACTCAAGTTTTAATTTAGCTCCTTTGGACCTCAGATTCTTTATGTGTAAAATGGGAGTACTAGGAATATCCTCATTTTCATGACTGTGTAATAAGATAGTGCATAAAAAGATTTAGTGCAGCCCTGGATGGTATGGCTCAGTTGGTTGGAGTGTCATACCATAAATGGAAAGGTCATAGGTTTGATTCCCAGTCAGGACACATGCCTAGGTTGCGGATTCATGTACGAGAGGCATGTGATTGATATTCTTTCTCTTGAATCAATGTTTCTCTCCTGCTCTCTCTCCATCCTTTCTCCTCCCTCTGTAATCCATGAGCATGTCCTTGGGTGAGGGTAAAAAATAAAAAAACATTTAGTGCAGATCTAATACATGGTAAAAATATCATCATAGTAAAAAATTATATATAAATAATCTAGTGATAATGATGATACAACTCTGCCCTATGGCAAGATCTTTTTTCAATATATTTTTATTCACTTGTCTAAAATTTTTTAAAGTTTCAAGCTTTGAACAAATAGCTAAAATAATAAATGGAATCATCAATATTTAAGATTAGTTTATTAGATTTAAAAGATGGGTTAAAACCAATGAGATATGTTTGACAAGAATAAATAGAAAAAGCTCGTATGCCAATTTAAATGATTTATGGGGCAGTCAAAAGTATCTAGAAGTTTTAATTTCTGAAAACTCAATTTGAGATGTAATAGGAAATAAACATAATCTTGAAATGAGTTCATCAGAATATAGTTTACAAGAAGGTTTACTGTTTTGAAAGTTGTTCTCCATGCTTGTCATATCGTACTGTGGGGTTGTATGTTGTTCCGAGTTCTAGATTTTAGCAGCAATGTTGAAAAATCAAATAAAATTTTTTACAAAATAATGTTGTTTTTTTTTGTCATGGGAAAGAGCTAGATGAATTGCTATGATTTGGCTAAAAGAAGACCTGACTCAGGGAGATCATGCATTGTTGTGTTTAAATATTTGAAGGACTACAATGCGAAAATATAACTTTGTTATTCTGTACTTTTAAAAATAGCTTATAGTTGTAAAAATATATCAGATAATGCTTTTAAAAATGCTCAGAAACCACCATATTTACAGGTAAAGGAAAAGGAGCTTCCGAGAGACTAAATGATTTAGAACCAGAGGTCCACAAACTTTTTCTGTAAAGGGCCAGGTGGCCAGTATTTTAGACTTTTAAGTCCATGTGGTCTTGGTTGTAACGCTCAACTGTCATTGTTAAGTGAAGGCAGCAATGGACTATACATAAGGGAAAGGTATAGCTAGGTTCCAGTAAAATCTTATTTGTATTGTAAAAATGGGCCCTGGGCTGTGGTTTGTGAACTCCTGATTAAGAATTTTATCTCATATATATACGTGTATAATCATTATCCATATGATGGTAAAGCTAGAGCTGTAAAATTCAGAGCTGTCAGTTGCACAGAACTAGTGAATCACCTAACGAGAGTTAAAAGTGTGAGTCATTCACTAATGAATTCTAAAAACATTGAGTGTTCACAGGAATTCCAACAGATTTCTGTTTATATCCCTTTGGCTGGAACTGTGTCACATCGCCATCGAGCTGAAAAGACCTTGGAAAAGCAAATATTTTACACACCAAATTTAACTCCTCCTAGCAAGGAGGAGTTAGGAATAATATTGAGTAGAAAACTAACAACATGTGCTATATTAAAAAGAAGTAAGGTAAGTGAGGGAAGTATGTATTAAATCAAAATTTGGAAAAAATTATCAATATTGTACTGATTCTCAGGGAAGATCAGGGAAGGTGGAAATTGTTTAAAAAGAGATTCATGCATTGATAAAAACATTGAAAATATGGCAGTACAACTTTTTAAAAAATGTACATTTCATGACTTGGTGGATCAGTAAGATGACTCTGACACCAGGAGCAGCTGACACGTGTGATATATCTTTTCTTAGACACTTTCCTGAAAGTTATCCAATGGGACTGACCTACTGACAGTGTTTAAACATGTCAAAAGTCACATTTAGCCCATAATAAGCAGAATTAAAGTGTTATTCCATGTTTAATTTTAAAATTTGGAAAAAAATGTTTTTCTGGTAAAAGATAATAGAATAAGCACACCCATTTAACTGTGCTTCTGCTAAAAACCACAAAACAATATCAGGTAAAAGAATTTTATTTTAAATGGCATGTACCCACAAAGAGTAAAGGAAAGGGCAAGCAGAGTACCAGCATTCAGCTGCTGGGCACCTGTATGGCATCTGGCTAGGGTCTATTCTGATCAGTTAGGCATCCTTTCTGACTGGTAGTTCCAATCACATATCAATCACTACATATTTTCTACCATTCCTGCGGTAGCAACAAAAATTTGGTTGTTGGAAAGGTAAAGACAAGTTCTAATTGAGTAGCTCTGAAGACGTTCAATTCTAAACTGACAGTGAGGGGAGAAAAGACACAACATGATTTGTGGGATGGAGTCAGTAGTGTGTTCAGGAACGGGCTTGGTCTGCTCATTCTGTAGGAAACAGGGGAGGAGAAAAGAGTGAGCAGAGTGAGCTAAAGAAACTCTGAGACCCACAGGTTCCCAATCACACTCTGAACAGCTGAACCTTGCCTTCCCCAGTGCTTATGGACTGAATTGTGCACCCAGCCCAATTCATATATTAAGTCCTAACCCCCCAAAGTGACTATTTGGAGAAAAGGCCATTCAGAAGGTAATTAAGGTTAAATGAAGTAATAAGTATGGGACCCTAACCCAACAGGGCTGGTGTCCTTGTAAAAAGGAAGAGATATCAGGAGTATATGCAGAGGAAAGGCCATGGGGCACAAGGAGAAGCCAGCTGTCTACAAGTCAGGGAAGGGGCCTCAGGAGAAACCAACTTTATTGGTACGTTGATCTTGAACTTACAGCCCCCAACTCTATGAGAAAGTAAATTTATGTTGTTTAAGCCACCTGGTTTGTGATGTTTTATGTCAGCCTGAGGCAATGAAGACACTAACCAAGAGAGAAGACTAAGTTTATTGTCTGAAAAGTGTAAAATGGAGGGTCTTTGGACTGGAGATGAGTGGCCACAGTTGAGGGCAGGTTATAAGTTAAGGGTGTTGGTGTTTAATACTGAATTCTGAGAACCCTTTAACCCTTTATTCCTCTTCCTACCACTCAGTTTCCAGAATGCTAGCAA
>VMDR010034821.1:0-10952 GCA_007922815.1 Macrotus californicus | reverse complement strand
CAAGTGCTCTGAATTTTCAAGATGTCCTCCAACTTGCTGTTGACCCTCAGTCAAATTCACTTGATAAATTCACTTGAAATAGTGGTACAGATTTTAGGAGAACAAAAGTCAAATAGTTACATTTTTCTTGATTAAATTATTAGTTGTGCAGGACATATCTACTTCACTAGTTTTCTATAACACATTTGGCATGGGGCATTGTAGGGCAGTGATTAATACAATACAGAGATGCAGTTGCAGGGTGGCTGCTTTTCAAATGCAAAATTCTAGACTATAAGACATAGAGGGACCAATGGAGATCAACTTATTAAATGGTTTCCAAAATGCACTTCTCTGTGGTTTAGGTCCTAATTGCACTCTTCTTGTTGAACTGGCAATTTTATTTGTGATGCAACATTTGCACAAAGGAGGCTGCTAATGAGTAACATAAACAAATATCACTATATGTGGTTTAAGCAACACATATCGGAAGAAATACAGTGTTGGGATTCCTTTCAAATCATGAAACAAGCAGTTCTTGATGAGCAGGATTTGATTAGGTGGCAAGGAGGAGTAGGGAACATCAGGCAGGGTGGACTAGCATAAGAAGAGTCACTTATGCAAAAGTAGTGTTAATCATGAGGAGAAGGTTGTTCCAGTGAAGGACCAATTGACCCTGGGAAATAGTAAAGTTTGGAAGATCAGACATAGCTAAATTCTGAAGCAGGCTAACCTTGAGGAGCTCTACTAAATGTCATCCTTTTGGGGAATCAGCCAATCCAAGGATCCTTAAGAATAATGTTTATTTTAATCACCTGGAGAAGTTGTTAAAGTGCAGATTCTGACTCAGTAGTTATGGTGGGAACTAGAGTCTGCATTTTTAAGAAGCCCCCAGCTATTGTCTCTTGTTGCTGTGCCATGAAAACACTGAGTGGCTAAAATTAGGCCATTGTTGCAGAATATGGTCAGGAGTAAAGGATGTTCTTGGACTAACAGTGACAATGGAAAAGAAAAAAATTTTGAGAGGACCATAGAGTGAAAATATCAGTATTACAAAAAAAAAATTAATGGTAATAGCAATTTGTGTTCCTAAGTTTGCAGTTACAGCTTTCTGGAGTGAATTTATGTTGCATGCTGTTTGTTGAGGCATATAGTCCAGGGGGTGAAGTCCTGTTTCTGCTATCCCCAATACAGTAATTCTTATTTTTCTAATCTACTGATTGTGATTATTATGTATCACTGTTGGGATGATTATGTCAATTTATGTGTGCACCAGGCACCCACCAAATAGCACTGTTATTGTTGTAATTGTTGTTATTCTTATTTATTAATCCTAGGAATCACTTAAAAAGAATTTCCAAGTATCCACAAAGAGAGTGGGTAACTGCATTCCTCAAAATACCATTATTTCCCAAAGAAATCAGATTATCATCTGCTGATTGTCTTGGTGAAAACATAGGTGATGCTATTAAACAGAATTTCCTTGTAATTGGAAGAATCTAATTGCTTCCATGTGTAGGTCCAACGAAGTTAAAAAAAATTATGTATCTGAACCACTTACAAATGGTCAGGGGTATAATTTTCACCAGTAAATACCTGGCATAAAACTTCTAAGTGATGAAGCCTTGAGTCAGTTTATAAGGTCCTACTGCTCATACGGGATTAATGTTATTTAGTAGTCATGTAAATAAGTTATTTAATTCCATCTCTTCTCTTTGAAAACTATACTCTTCTTCATATACCCTCTTAATCCCATGCTCACCTCCTTCACACAGCATGCACTCCCTTCCAGGCACAAATATACACACTCAAGGCACTTGTATAGCCAACAGATGAAATTGCAGAGCTGGAAGAAACCTCAGAAATTGTTATTGTAACAACTCAATTTTATAAATGTAAAAACAAAGGCATTTAGATTTAAGGTTCCTACCCAATTTACACAGGGGTTTACTCATGTCCTTGTGTCTTCAAGGTAAGAAATCTAAGGAATGCCATAAATAATGGAAATTACATCATCTTCTATGGCTCCTTTTAGGAAAATGATTTTTTTCTGATGTATATTGTTGGTCATGTGATTACATAGGCAATATGGGACAGAGGTTAGAATGTGAATTCTGGCTAAGGCTGTCTGTTTCACTGACAGCTCTATCTCTTGGTGGCCATGTTACCCAGACAAGTTACTTAGTCATTGGGCCTCAGTTCCCTCATCTTTAAAATGGGATTAATAATAATAACCATATTTTACAAGGTGTTGCTTGAATTACGTTTGGTTTGTTGGTAGATATAGAGTGCTTGAAGTTATACTTGGTCCAGCATGGTTGTTTTTTTTCTGAATCTGGGCATTTCTTTGGTTTAAGCAAACTGAACACCCTTTTTCACTGACTCAGACTATCATTCCAGTGATTCTGTCCATTTCATTCCAGTATATGGTTGAAATAACAAAGATGATCAGATAATATATGTCCTTGCAGCATTCTTCAAATGACAAAAAAATAAATAAAATTTAACCATAATGTAAATAAATAATGGACAAACTTTTATTGGGAAACATTTGTTAGAGGCTAGATTTCAAATATTTAAGGAAATGGTTTGAAGTGAAAATGTTTTTAAATACTACCAACAAAAACAATTTGTATAATCCCACTCACCTGCTTTATTGTATTCCTATCTTTAGTCCTACATCAAAACCTAAAAGTGATCTAGACTTAAAAGAAAAAGGTTTTCAGAATCTGCTTTTCATTATCCCCAGCAAAGTCTACTTCAGCATTCAAAACTCATGAAAACAGTCAGGAGAAAAATGTCAGCAAAATTCACTCTAGCTAAAAGTGCTTGAGGAATCTGTGGCAAATCCTTGCTGAGAAAATTGCTTAGGCACCACACTCTTCTATTTTGCATTTTTAACCACCTGAAAAGTCCTGCACTTTACTTTGGAGTCCATGCTGAACTGGGCAAATTTCCATAGAGCAGGGAAACTTCCAAAGCTGAGCTCATTTGCAGCTACCCCTCCTGCTCAGGGATATCAGTCATGTTGTGGTAGGTGAGGAAATTTAGAAGTAGAGTTGATAACTATGAAAACTGGCAATCAAAAGGCTGAATCATTATTCACAAATAATTTCTTTTTTATTTTTAAAATTATTTTTAGTTGTGGATTATTATTTTCAGAGAGAGAATATCCCAAGTAAAATATACTGAATCATAAATATATTTAAACTATTTTATTTATCTTTTAGAATTATCTTCCAAAGTGCCTGTATCAATTTATTTACTCTAGGATTTTATTTTACTTTTTTACTTTATTTTTATTGTTGACACTACCACAGATGTTCCCATTTTTCCTCCCTTTGCCCACCTGTACCCAGTCCCCAAACCCCTTCCCTGTGGCCATCACCACACTGTCTTTTTCTATGTGTTTTGCATATATGTTCATTGGCGAATCCCTTCAGCTTCTTTCAAAACCCTCCCCTCTGACAGCTGTCAATTTGTTACATGTATCCATGACTCTGATTCTATTTTGTTTGTCAGTTTATTTTGGTCATAAGATTCTACATATATGGTATTTTTCCTCCTCTGACTGGTTTATTTCACTTAGTGTAATAATCTCTAGGTCCATCCACGCTGTCACAAAAGGTAAAATTTCCTTCTTTTTCACAGATACATAGTATTCCACTGTGTAAAAGTACCAGAGTTTTTTATCCAGTCACTCACTGATGGACACTTGGGCTGTTTTCAGATCTTGGTTATTGTAAATAATGCTGTTATGAACATAAGGGTGCATATATTCTTTCAAATTGGTGTTTCAGGATTCTTAGGATATATTCCTAGGAGTAGGATTGCTGGGTAAAAAGGTAGTTCTGTTTTTAATTTTTTGAAAAACTTCATACTGTATAACATAGTAGCTGCACGAGTCTGCATCCCCACTGACAGTGCACCAGGGTTCCCTTTTCTCTGCATCCTTGCCAGAACTTGTTGTTTGTTGATTTGTTGATAGTAGCCATTTTGGGCAGTGTGAGATGATATTTCATTGTGATTTTAATTTGAAACTGCCTAGTGATTAGTGACAATGAGCATTTTTTCATCTGTCTGTTGGCCATGTGTATGTCTTCTTTAAAGAAGTGTCTATCCAGGTCCTTGCCGATTTTTTTTCCCCAGGGAAGTGCTCTGGTCCCTGCTCCTTTTTTAAAAAATATATTTTATTGATTATGTTATTACAGTTGTCCCATTTTCCCCCCTTATTCCCCTCCACCCCGCGCACCCCCTCCCACCCACATTTCCCCCCTTTACTTCATGTCCATGGGTCGTACCCATAAGTTCTTTGGCTTGTAAATTTCCTATACTATTTTTAACCTCCCCCTGTCTATCTTCTACCTACCATTTATGCTACTTATTCTCTTCACCTTTTCCCCCTGTCTACCCACGCACTGTCCCAATGATAACCTTCCATGTGATCTCCATTTCTGTGATTCTGTTCCTGTTCTAGTTATTTGCTTAGTTTGTTTTTCTTTTAGGTTCAGTTGTTAATAACTGTGAGTTTGTTGTCATTTCACTGTTCATATTTTTCATCTTCTTTTTCTTAGATAAGTCACTTTAACATTTTATATAATAAGGGCTTGGTGATGATGAACTCCTTGAACTTGACCTTATCTGGGAAGCACTTTATATGACCTTCCATTCCAAATGATAGCTTTGCTGGATAGAGTAATCTTGGAGGTAGGCCCTTGCCTTTCATGACTTGGAATACATCTTTCCAGCCCCTTCTTGCCTGCAAAGTTTCTTTTAAGAAATCAGCTGATAGTCTTATAGGAACTCCTTTGTAGGTAACTGTCTCCTTTTGTCTTGCTGCTTTTAAGATTCTCTCTTTATCTTTAATTTTGGTTATGTAATTATGATGTGCCTTGGTGTGTTCCTCCTTGGGTATAATTTCTTTGGGGCTCTTTGAGCTTCCTGGATTCCCTGGAAATCTATTTCCTTTGCCAGATTGGGGATGGTCTCCTTCATTATTTTTTTCAAATAAGTTTTCAATTTCTTTCTCTTTCTCTTCTCCCTCTGGTACCCATATTATTTGGATGTTGGAATGGTTAAAGATGTCCTGGAAGTTTCTAAGCCTCTCATCATTTTCCTGAATTCTTGTTTCTTCATTCTGTTCTGGTTGACTGTCTATTTCTTCCTTTTTGTCCAAACCATTGATTTGAGTCCCGGTTTCCTTCCTGTCACTTTTGGTTCCCTGTACATTTTCCTTCATTTCACTTAGTGTAGCCTTCATTTGTACATCTAAGTTGTGACCAAATTCAATCAAGTCTGTAAGCATCCTGATTACCAGTGTTTTGAACTGTGCATCTGATAGGATGGCTATCTCTTTGTCACTAAGTTGTATTTTTTTCTGGAGCTTTGATCTGTTCTTTCATTTGGGCCTTTTTTTTTTTTTTTCCTGTCTTGATGAGCCTGTAACGTAGTAAGGGGCAGAGCCTTAGGTGTTCACCAGGATGGGGCAATCCAGGTCACTGCTTCATGACTCTGTATTTGGGGAAGGGGTCTGAGAGGGAACAATGCCACTTGCTCAGCTCTCTGCTGGTTTTCAGTCACTTACCCCACTACACACAAGAAAATTGGGCCCTTCTGGTGCTGATTCCTGGGTGAGTGGGCTTGTGTATGTTCTAGGACCCTGTTGGTCTCTCCAACAAACTCTCTTGTGAGGCTGGGAATTTCTCCTGCTGCTGCCTCAACCCCCACTGGTGTTTTCAATCAGAGGTTTGAGGTTTTATTTCCCCACCCTTGAACTCTGGGTTGTACTGTCTGTCTTGTTCCCACAGTTGTTCCTCCCGGTTTATCTGCAGGTGAATGTGAGACTGTTGAGTCCGCAATCTGCTGCCTCGCTGGGTCCACCAGCTGCCGCCTTGCCCTGCCATGGTCCTTCAGCCATAGCCTTGCCATGAGACCTCTCTGCCTGGCTGCCTGTCTCTGTCCCTCCTACTGGTCTGGGTGAATGTTTCTTTTTTAATTCCTTGGTTGTTGTACTTCCATACAGTTAGATTTTCTGTCAGTTGTCGTTGCTTTTTGTTCTTAAATTTGTTGTTTTTCTTCTTTTGGTTGTATGAGAAGGCACAGTGTGTCTACCTACACTTCCATTTTGGCCAGAAGTCCCCCTCCTTGCCAATTTTGTAATTGTGTAGTTTGTCTTCCTGGTGTTGAGTTGTATAAGTTCTTTATATATTTTGGAAATTAATCCATTATCAGATATATCATTAGAAAATATGTTCTCCCACACAGTGGGTTCCCTTTTGATTTTGTTGATGGTTTCTTTTTCTGTGCAGTAGCTTCTTAGTTTGATTGAGTCCTATTGATTATTTTTTTCTTTGTTTCCCTTGCCCTAAGTGATTTATTAGCAAAAATATTTCTACTAAAGGTATCTGAGATTTTTCTATATCTTCTTCTAGGATTCTTATGGTTTTGCAACTTACATTTAAATCTTTTATCCATTTGGAGTTTATTATTATGTATTACTATGTATAGTGTAAGTTGGTGGTTTAGTTTCATTTTTTTGCGTGTACCTGTTCAGTTTTCCAAACATCAATTAGTAAAGAGACCATCTTTACTCTATTGTATGATCTTGCCTTCTCTGTGAAATATTAATTGACCATAAAGGCAGGGGTTGGTTTCTGGAATCTCTGTTCTGATTCATTGATCAACATGCTTGTTCTTATGAAAGTACCAGGCTCTTTTGATAACAATAGCCTTGCAGTACCGTTTGATATCATGTATTGTGATAACTCCAATTTTGTTCTTTTTTTCTCAAGATTTCTGAGGCTACTTCTGGCCAAGATGGAGGCATAGGTACACAAATTTTCCTCCTCGCACAACCAAAAGAAGGACAACAACAAATATATAAACAAAAAACAACCAGAACTGACAGAAAATTGAACTGTATGGAAGTCCAACAACCAAGGAGTTAAAGAAGAAACATCCATCCAGACTGGTAGGAGTGACAGAGATGGGCAGCTGGGCAGAGAGGACTAATGGAAAGGCTGCAGCTGGAGGACCAGGCAGGCAAGGCAGCACTGACAGACTGGGTGAGGTGGTGAGGATGGACCAGGTGAGGTGGGCGCTGGTGGAGCAGGTAGTCCCACATTTGCGTGCAGATAAACTGAGAGGAAAAACTGAGGAGCAAGACAGACTGCACCACCCAGGATTCCAATGCAGGGAAATAAAGCCTCAAAACCTCTGACTGAAAAAACCTGTGAGTGTTGAGGCAAGGGAGAAACACCCAGCCTCACAGGAGAGTTCGGTGGAAAGACCCACAGGGTCCTAGAACATACATAAGTCCACCCACCTCAAATCAACACAAGAAGGGTCCAATTTGTTTGTGGGTAACAGAGGAAGTGACTGAAAGCCCACCAAGAGCTGAGCAAGAAGTATTGTTCCCTCTTGGACCCCTCTCTCACATACTGCACCACAACACAGTAAAGTGGGTTGCCCTATCCTGGTGAATACCTAAGGTTCCACCCCTTACTAGGTAACAGATGTGTTAAAACAAAACAAAAAAAAAAAATTGGCCCAAATGAAAGAACAGATAAAAGCTCCAGAAAATATATAAGTAAACAATGAGAGATAGCCAACCTATCAGATGCAGAGTTCAAAACACTGGTAATCAGGATGCTAACAGAATTGGTTGATTATGGTTGCAAAATAGAGGAAGATGTGAAGGCTATGACAAGTGGAATAAAGGAAAATGTACAGGGAACCAACAGTGATAGGGAGGAAACTGGGACTCAAATCAAGGGTCTGGACCAGAAGGAAGAAATAAAGAGTCAACCAGAACAAAATGAAGAAACAAGAATTCGAAAAAATGAGGAGAGGCTTAGGAACCTCCAGGACATATTTAAATGTTCCAACATCTGAATCATAGGGGTACCAGAAGGAGAAGAGAAAGAGCAAGAAATTGAAAACTTATTTGAAAAAATAATGAAGGAGAACTTCCCCAATCTGGCAAAAGAAATAGACTTTCAGGATGCTCAAAGAGTTCCAAAGAACTTGGACCCAAGGAGGAACACACCAAGGCACATCATAGTTACATTATCCAAGATTAAAGATAAGGAAAGGGTCTTAAAAGCAGCAAGAGAAAAGGAGACAGTTCCCTACAAAGGAGTGCCCATAAGACTATCAGCTGATTTCTCAAAAGAAATCTTGCAGCAAAGAAGGGGCTGGAAAGATGTATTTCAAGTCATGAAAGGCAAGGACCTACATCCAAATTACTCTATCCAGCAAAGCTATCTTTTAGAATGGAAGAGCAGATAAAGTGCTTCCCAGATAAGGTCAAGTTCAAGGAGTTCATCATCACCAAGCCCTTATTACATGAAATGTTAAAGGGACTTATCTAAGAAAAAGAAGATGATCAAAAATATGAACAGTTAAATGACAACAAACTCACAAATATCAACAACTAAACCTAAAAAACAAAAACAAACTAAGCAAATAACTAGAACAGGAACAGAATCACAGAAATGGAGATCACATGGAGGGTTATCAGTGGAGAGGGCAATGGGGGTAGAACGGAGGAAAAGGTGTAGGGAATAAGAAGCATAAATAGTAGGCACAAAATAGACAGGGAGAGGTTAGTAATAGTATGGGAAACAGAGAAGCCAAAGAACTTATATGTATGACCTGTGGACATGAACTAAAGTGGGGGAATGATGGCGGGAGTGGTAGTGCAGGGCGGGGGGAGTAAAGAACAGAGAAAAATGGGACAACTGTAATAGCATAGTCAATAAAATACATTTTGAAAACAAGAAACTTCACTTATCAAGGTGAAAATAGCTTTTACTTTGTTTAATTCAATCAGTTGTCCTCACTCATCCTAATCTCAGGTGACCCATAAGCAGAATTTGACTCAGTTGATGACTCTTTTCTTCTTTTTTAAAAATTTTATTTATTGATTTGAGAGAGAGAGAGAAACATCGATATTTACACATTTCTTAGTTGTTTCTTGTATGTGCCCTGATTGGATATTGAACTCGAAACTTTGACGTATCAGTATGATGCTCTAACCAACTGGGCTACACCAGCAGGGCTGACTTTTCCTTTGATACTGTATATCTTTGCTAAGCTTCCACATGAACTATTTACCTCGTTTTTCTCATCTCTCTTCCCCACCTCTTTTGTCAGTTCCTCCTTATTTTCTGACATCATGTTGGAGGGCTCAGATCTATGCTCTTCTCTGTATATAACTTTACTCTTGATTATCTCACTTTTGTGCCAATTATTCCAAAATTTACATCTTCAATCCAGAATTATCCCTTGATTTCTAGACACAGATATGCAACTACCCACTTGATATCTTCTTTGATTATGTAATGACACCTTAAACTTGTCATGCCCCAAAGTAAACTCATGACTCATTTTCAAATCTGTTTCTTCCTTAGACATCCCCATCTCAATAAATGACAACCTCATTCTCCAGTTGCTTAGGCCAAAATATTTGGTCATCTTTGATGCCTCTCTTCTTTTACATCCTGCATGAAAAACATCAGCATATCCCTTTGCTTCTCTTTTTAAAAGAATTCACCCAATCAAACCTCTTGAGAACTCTTTCCCTCACTCTTTTCCTTTTCCTTGCTTTATTTTTCTGTTAAGCACTTAACATATCTTCTCATAGACTATATAACATAATTATTTTATGTTGACTTTCTCCTTGACTAGTTCTATTGGTTTTGGTCTCTTCTCATAAGCAAAGATGTTCTTTGCTTCTTTTATTATACTTTGTTACTCCAGTGGCCTGTCTCTACTGAGAACTTCCTGTACAGTGTAGATGTTCACTAGATGTTTCCCAAATGTCTCTTGAGTGAATGTGTGCTTTCTATTTATTTCCTTGTGCCCTTCCCAGCCACACCTGGCATTGTGCTGATCTTTGCATGTGGCTTTAATACAGAAGTCAGTGAATTAAGAAAAAGTTCATGTCTCTTAACATTTTTTCTGTAGTTTATAGCTGATAGTTTGGTATTTATAATTTTATGAGTCAAGTTTAGATGATTTTCTCTAAATTTATTTTTTTTCCATTTGCACATGATAAAGCATATTTACCCCTTTCCTTACCACCCATGTAGGTTTACAGTGTGGCCCAATGTGTGAGCTTATTATCATGTTCAGATCTCATACTAAAAGACAATGATTTTAGCTCCAGAGAATGTAATTATTTGTTATATTCAAAATATTTTCTGCATTTCTTTACTATTTCTTCAGATAAGAGACTTTGTTATGCATAATAAAGTATTTATCTCTATATTTAAGTTTCAAGTATATATCATTCATACATCTTTAGTTTAGGCATTGGTGTTTTGTATGTGTTTTTACTACTGCAAGTACGATTGTTTCCTCTCCATTCATTGATCATTGGTCAAGGAATTAAAGAGAAATCTATAGACTGGTCAGCAACCTATGAGGTGACAACATCTGAAGAGCCTTTGAGTTAGCAGAGTGAATTTTATTCTAGTCAAAGTGTTGCTGTGGTGAGGAGTGGCTACTCTTCAGTATCAATGAATATAGCTTGGCATAATACCCTGGAGCTGAAGTAACCAGAGGCTATTTCTTGTCCTCAAAAGATCTAAAAGACAATGTAAACTATTCATCTGATTTACCTATACTACTGATGGTAATGTTTTGTTTTGTTTTGTTTTGTTTTCACATTATTCTATTACATTTTCTATGTAGACAACCACCTGAGAGTGAAAAATCATCTGAGACAAAAATACATTTGTCTTCTCCTCTTCATCACTTATAATTTTATTTGGATTTGTTATCAAATCAAATTGTGGTGAATAAACATCTTTTATCCTGATTTAATGTTAGCATCTTAAATATTTTATCGTTAATTTTTAAATTGGATATAAGTTTGAAATATATATTCTTTACCATGCTACAGGTCTATTCTTATATTCCTAATTGAAAATTTACCAAAAATTAATTTTAAATTTAACCAAATGCCT
>VMDR010034820.1:0-10951 GCA_007922815.1 Macrotus californicus | reverse complement strand
GACCTCAAGGACACAAAACTGTTTTCAGGGGAAGGTTGGAAAACACTGGCTGGAGTTCGAGAAAGGAGCTCACAGTGCTTCATCAGAGAGAGCATCTTTCCCAGCTGCCAGCGATTGTACCGATGCTGGTGGGCGGGTAGATGGTGAGCCAGGCCAGAGGATGGGAATAGCTCTTTAAAAATCTAAGATTTCATCCTCACTGTGGGAGAAGAACATACCCTTCTACCTAAGCCTGCTGGTTTTGGGTATGTCGGAAACATTCTTTTCCTGCAAGGGAGATGAAAAATTCCAATAGCTAAAGACCACCGGGGGCAAACCTTTTGTTCAACAAAGTCGGTTTATTGACTTACTGCGGTGAGGGAAGCCATGCTAGGTGAACCATGAAATATCTCTTGGTAAGGAGCAGGGAGGGATTTTTATTTATTTACTTTTTTTAATGAGGCTTGTGCTTGTGTTAAATGATTCTTAGGAAGGGAATCATCTCTGAATTGGTTGCTATCATGGAGAAGTGGAGGTGGCAAAGCTGGACTGGGGACATCTTTTGTAGAAATCAGTCGCCCTCAAAGAAGAGGGTCATTGGATCTTCTCCAGCTCAGCACGACCTTTGCAAAGATATTCTTAAATGTTAACTTTGGAGTTGGCTTTATTGTGTCTGTTATCACAATCTGGGTAATGGTAGGTCTGATATTTAACACTTCAGAGAAAATGTATAAAAGGTCCCTGACATTTTTAGGAAATTAGGACTGTGATCAAGAGTGTTTTTAGCCCCATTGTGCTCAAAATGCAGAACACACCCACAGAATAGCCATAGACTGGCTTAGCTTAGATCACCTCTCCACCACCCATGTCAGATTGGCCCTGGTTAGGAACAGAATCTTAACTGGATTGGCTTGTTTTGCTGAACTGCAAGTTGAATCTAAATACATATTTTTTCCTATTGAACAAAAAAATTTATTTTCCAAAAATATTACCCTAGGAAAAACAACCTAACAAACCAGTTCAAATGAAAATCTAGGTTTTTTCAGTTTAAAGCATTTTTTATGATAAGAACACATAACATTAAATTTCCCATTTTGACCATTTTTCAGTGTACAGTTCGGTAGTATTAAGTATATGGACGTTATTGCACAGCAGATCTCTAGAACTTTTTTATTTTGTAACACTGAAGCTCTATATTCATTAAACGCTACTTCCCCTCTTCCTCCTCTTAGCTCTTTGTAACCACATTTCTATTTTTTGTTCCTATGGTTTTTACTATTTTAGGTATTTCATAAGCGGAATCATACAGTATTTGTCCTTTTGCACCTGACTTACTTTACTTAGCATAAATATCCTTGAAGTCCATCCATGTTGCAGCCTGATGCGAATTTCTTGTGTTTTAAGGTTGCGTAATATTTAATCCTGCGTATACTCCGCATGTTTTTATCCATTCACTGTCAGAGGACAGTTGGGTTGCTTCACCCTCTTGTGCCGTCGTGAACGTGGATGTGTGAAGATCTGTTCAAGATGCTGCTTTGAATTCTTTGGATACAGAAGTGGAGTTACTGGATCATAGGCTCACTCTATTTTTAATTTTCTGAGGCTCCTCCACATTGTGGACTGTTCAACAACGTTCAAGGTTTCCAACTTTGCCACATCCTCACCAACACTTCGTTTCTGTTCTTTTGGTATTGGCACTTCCAATGGGTGGGAGGTGATAGCTCATTGTGGGTTTTTTTACGTTTCCCTAATTATTAGTGATGTTGAGCATCTCTTCATGTGCTTATTGGTAATTTGAATATATTTGGTGAAATGTGTATTCTAGGTCTTTGCCCATTTTCTAATCGAGCTATTAATTTTTTGGTTGTTGAGCTGTAGGATTATCTTACATATCATGTATGTTAAGCCCTTATCAGATATATGATTTGCAATGATTTCCTTCCATTCCATAGGTGACCTTTTTACTCTGTTCATTGTTTCTTTTGATGTGAAGTTTCTAAGTTTGGTAGAGTTCCGTTTTGTATTTTTTTTCCTATGCACCAACGAGCAACAATACTCTAAATTTTATTTTTCAATTAAAGTTTACATTCAGTATTATTTTGTATTAGTTTCAGGTGTACAGCATAGAAGTTAGACAATCATGTCCTTTATAAAATCTTCCTCTCAGTATTTCCCGTACCCACCTGGCACTATAAATAGTTATCACAATATTATATATTTCCTATGCTGGACTTTATATCCCCATGACTATTTAATGACTACCAATTTGTACTTCTCATTCCCTGTCTATTTTTGCTTGTGTTCTTAGTTTAATACCCAAGAAATCATTACCAAATCCAATGCCATGAGCCTTTCCCCTATTTTTTAACAGAATTTGAATAGTTTTAGGTCTTACATTTGTCTGTAATTCATTTTGAGTTAATTTTTGTGTATTATGTAATTGATGATATGTTGCTTCTTTTTATACTGAATATCTGTTAACATTGATTCATAATAACTCTTTATGCTTTAAAAAATTCTATACATATTTAAAAGGGATTTACTTACCTATCTTCCAATGCCACAGGCTTCTGTGTGTCGCTCTATACTTACACTCGCAAGGGACGGAGACAGAATGGACAGTGTCATGAATTACCTGCTGGGTTTTGATGTGGTTGGCTTCTCGCTTGCCCAGGGTGCAGGAACATTTTAACTGGTTTCCGGATTTCTCATAAGGTATTTTGTTGTTTTGTGTTGTTAAATTCGTGTCTCTGTGGGGGCAGGAAGCTCCAGGGCTTCCTATTCCATCATCTTGCTCCCTCCCCATTCTCCCAATTTCCTGTTAAAAGGAGAATCTCCCAACACTCTCCACGTGATTTACTTAAGCATCTTCAGCACAGAGTTCGCAGGAAATCTGTTTGCTTGGAAAATGTCTGGAAGAGACTTAAAGAAAGTGTACCAACATTAAAGTTTATTAAAGCAGAAGCAGAGGGCTTGGTTCTTCCCTTCCTCACTCGTCTCTTCAAAAATATGATGGACAAATATGTTCAGATTCCATGCCAGGTTCTGGGGGAACAAAGAGGAATGACACTAAGTTATGGCCTCATTTTACAGAGTTGTAAACTGAGGTTCAAAAAAGTTGAAGAAATCAACCAAGAAATACACGTAGTAATTGACTAAAGCTATAGTTGAAATTTGTGCCTGTCTGAACCCAATTCCTTTAAGAAAACCTTTGTTGGAAATAAACTTAGACTTTTCGATGGCTCTAGGCAACTATTACAGGTGTCTCTTAGATTTTCCCTCTCACACTATTCTCTTTCCTCTTTACGTTTCCTACCTGCTGGCCCAGTCTCCCTTTGTCACCTCCCTACACTTAAAAGCCCGGCACGGATTTGTATGAAGGACTGGTAGAAGAAAGAGCCGTCCTTAGCTTTCTCTGGTTCAAAGGGAAAATAGGCTTCAATGAAGGAACAGAAATGGGCTAAGCTGATACATGATTTTCAGTAGACTTGGCTGTATATTTTCTTGGCTCTTGGCTTCTTTTCTTCTGTTTCTAAAATGAGGGTTTAGTGAAACTCAACTCCTAGTGAGAACTTCTGCCCTCAAGATTGATAAAAACTCAGTGGAGGCAGCACAGACATTGCAGAGAGCAGTGTCTCGGAGCATCCCTGCAGTTTTCAATTGGAAGGTTACTGGGAATGTGGCTATCTCTACAGAAAAAAAAGTCTTTGGACGTCTGTCAAGAGTTTAGGTGGCTGGCCTGGGTGACTTGGAGTATACACAGGGTAGTTATTATTGGAAGAAATGCCACCTCTTATTTTCCTCTCCTAATAAGAGGTTTGAGCAGGTAGGTGAATCAAACACTGGATTCAAAGCACTGCTTTGAAGGCCTCCAGTGGAGAAAAGGATGATCTTACATTTGCATCTAAACTGGAGAAGTCAGTGAGACGGTAATGTGGCAGTCATTTTTGTTCTGGTTTGGGTTCTAGGGTAGAATTTAACAGGAGGATGGAGTGCAGGAGAGTGAAAACACAGTTGATTGATATTTCTCTGCCAGGTTTCCGTCTTCCCTTCTCTCCGTCCTGTAGTGTCCACAGAGAGAGCAGTTAATGAGCTATGGCAACAGATGCCTGCTTCGCCATGCAGTTCTTCAGTTTGTAAAGATACAGCAGGCCTGAGCAATGAGTAATTTTTTTTCTAACCAATCCAGAATTGAGAGCACTAATATCTTCTTTGAAGGAAAGGCGATCTCTGCACAGGGATCCTAGTCTATGGGCAGTTGAAGGTTGTTGGTATTTTCTTAAGTAGGTGGACTAGATAGCATCTGGGACGTGTGGATCTTAATCAGAGAATGTGAACAATGGGGGTTCTTGTGTCTCACAGGGCTTTCAGTATGTCTGCTTTGAAACTAACGAACAGATAGACCCAGCTGTTATGGCGCACTGTGCTAGAAACGCAACATCAAAATAGCTCCAAATTCTGTGAAAATAAAGACAATTGCTTATTTTTCTCAATACCTTGAGGGGATTTAAATTTTTGTTTTTCAGAGATTTATTTGCTTTATTTGTATCCTATTGGAAAGTTGTTGTATTTGTGAAATCTAGAAACTTAGATTTATAGCTCCTGTATAAAATCCCTTACTTAAAATGTGAAGCAACATGTATATACCATATTTCCCAAATAAAAATGAATAGTTCTTTACATAAAGACTGCACCCTCACATCGAGATTTCCAGCGGCTTAGTTCCCTAAGTTCTGCTTTCTTCTGCCTCCACCTTTCAGAATGCTTTTATTATTCAGGTACAGAGGTATAGAAGGCAGGCGCTTTGAAGACATTAGTGAATGTTACAAGCACCGCATAAACTTACATTCATCAAGAATTTAGGATGAAATTGAGAAGTGCTCCACTTGTTCTTATAATGAATATTCTGAAATAGAGGCCCTTCTCAAGACACATTAGCAACTCTATTTCAAAACAATTTCATAACTAAAACACAGAACCTCTGTAAGTTCATTGGGTTCAAGAACTGCCAACTTCCAATGTTACTACCTATGTTTGTGGGACATACTGAATTTAAAAAGCAGAATACCTCCATAGAATTGAATTTGCTGAAAGTGCATACACTCAAAAAGAGTCCCTGAAAATGAGAGAGACATGACGTGGCCAAGGTAGCCCTTTGTACATCTCTGGCTGTCTGGGATCTACATGTTCAGGGAAGACCTGAGAGGGTCCAGTGAAGAGAGAATACCATGGGATATTGGAGAATTGGCTGTGATTTTGAATGCTTTCCCCAATACAAATTGATTGGTAGCGGGTGGAAGTATTGTTAGCTTAAGGTGCTTAAACACAAATCTTTCCCAAATCATTAGCTGACCACTAAACTATACAGACATAAGAGCAATCCCCAAGAAATCATAATAAAAATAAGAATACAAAGAGCATACTACTTGGGAGATATTTCCTTTCCAGTTGAAGTCTAGGCAAGTAAATAATAATAATAGTAAGCATTATTATTATTTATGGAATAAGAAAAAGAATCCACAGCTCCTACAATATGTTACCTCAAAACGAATCCATGGTTTCTAAAATATATTATCTAAAATGTTCAGTTTTCAACCAAAAAAATATAAAACATGCAAAGAAATGAATGTGGGAGTCATACATGAGGAATGAGGGGGTACGAGTGATAAAAACTGACTCTGTAAGGACTAGACATTGGATTTAGCAGTCAACAACTTCAAATCAATGCTTATAAATATGTTCAGAAATTCATGTTGAAGGAGTTAAAGGATAATATATTGGCAATGACATAACAGATTATGAGTCTCAATTGAAAAATTGAAAATATAGAAAAGAACCAAATGGTATTTTTAGGTTTGAAAATGACAATACTAAAATTTAAAAAAATTACTGAATGGAACCACCAACATATTTCAGAAGTCAGAAGAGTAAGTGAACTTCAAGGGCAGAGAAACAGAAATTATTCAAGCCAAGAAATAGAGAAGAATAAAAAAATGATTGAAGGTAAATTAACAAAGAAGATCAGTCTGAAAAATGGCTGAGTAAGGAGGTTGGCAATTCCTATCTTCAAAAGCAATGATGAAAGTAGACAGAATATTCAAAACAACTATTTTAGGACTGTGGAAATTAAACAAAGGCACACAACAATTTGACAGTTTAAAGATAAATAATTGACCCTTGCATAAGAACAATGGGAGACTGTGGCAGTTTAGCCTGAGGGTGCTGTCATCTCCCTCCCTTTTCAGCTCCATTGGCGCACAGCAGTTCTGCTAAGGCAGGGTAAGATGTGAAAATCAGAAGCTTTGCCATCAGAGGTGATTGGCTTAAATTGGAGTGTGGCATGGAAAAAACAATTTCCCTGGAAATTGTTGGATACAGTAGCAAATGAATAAGGAAAACCAACATAGTAACTGGTCTGATGTTGTAGTCATGCAATGGAGAGACGTACTAGCCAGAAATTTAGCAGGGAAATCTGGGAATGAAAGAACCATAGTGGACAATGATAAACTCCCACATATTCCTGGAATCTTTGCCATTAGGCACATGATTAAGCCTGCATGTGCTTGGGAGACACCACGAGGTCCCTAGCATTTTGCATGTCCCTGGCTAAACATGATGCCTTGTACATGTGCAGAGGTGCTATGAAAAGGACCAGCAGACTTATAAACTATTTGGATTTTCAGTGCATTTCCCAACCCACATGCAAAGGTTAAGAGCCTAACTGGCTCAAGGCATCCATAACCAGTCATTGGCTAACCCCTAAGCTGTGCTGACCCAGAGGTGATATTAGGAGTCAAGACTTAAAAAATGAGCATGGACTTTAGTCCACACACTACAGGTCAAACAGACTCCATAGTGTTAGTCCTGGTATCAAACTAAACAAAAACAAATAAAAAAACAGATAAACACCAACAACAGCAACAACAAAAACTATATGAGGAGCATCATATTCCAGCTTTGCGATAAAATATTTTCTAAAGTGTACAGTTATCACCAAAATGTTTATGAAACACACAAATAAATAGGAAGTTGTGATCCATATACAGGAGAAAGAATTAGTCAGTTTAAATGGTCTCTGAGGGATCCCAGACATTGGATTTAGAAGACAGAGGCTTTGAAGTTGCTATTATACATAAAGTCAAAGAACCAAAGGAAAGCATGTCTTAAAAATTAAAGTGTAAGGCCATTGACTCATCTAATAAATGATCTAAATAAAAAAGAAAACTTTTTTAAAAAGAACAAAATGGATATTCTGGAGTTGGAAAAGACAATAACTAAAATGAAAAATTCATGAAAGGTATTCTACATCAGACATGAAGTGGCAGAAGAAGAAATAAGAACACATGAAGATAGATTAATAGAATTTTTCCAGCCTGAATAAAGGAAAGAAAAAAGAATAAAGAAAAATGAACAAATCCTCAGAGACTTATGAGGCACCTTCAAGCAACCAGTATAAGCATATGAGGATCCCAGAAAGAGGAGAGAGAGTAATGAGCGGAAAATTTATTTGAATAAATAATGGCTGATATCTTCCCAAGTTGAAGAAAAATATTAATTTTACAGCCTCTTTAAAATCTTAAACATAGAATTACAATATAAACCAGTTATTCTGCTCCTAGGTATCTACCCAAGAGAAAGAAGATACATGCACACAGAGACTGACACGTTATTCATAAAAGTTGAAAACTTTAAACTATCTAAATGTCCCTTATGTTGCTGAATGGATTGACAAAATGTGGTGTGTCCATACAACATAACACAGATACATACAACAATGAGGATGGATTTCAAAAACCTCTGCACAAAGTGACAGTACACACCCAAGACTATGCATGTTGCCTCATTTCATTTTCATGAAATTTCCAGAAAAGGCCAAACTATGGAGAAACAAAGCAGAGCAGGTGTTGCCTCAGGCTGGTTACGGATATGTAGAGCTTGACTCAAAATGGGGCACTTGGGAGCTTTTTGGGGTGGTAGAAGTATTCTACACTGTAAAAATTTACTAAAACTCACCAAACTGTATGCTGAAAACGGGTGAATTTTATGGTATGGAAATTTTCCCTCAGTAACGTTAACCAGGGTCTCAAGTGACTTATTTCAGAGAGGCATACACAGAGGTGGTCAGCCATGGGGGCAGGTGGTTCTCATGGATCTGCATTCAGAGAGTAACAGCCTGTGTAGAGGTCCAACTTCTTTACCTTTTACTGTTCTTAACACTGTATGCATCACTACTACTAAACAAGAAGAAATCACCAAGTCCTAAATCAGTGTCTAAAGTAGGTGAGGTTTTGATATTGGAAGAAACACTATCTCAAAAGCTATGACTCTTTTGCCAACACTTTCTTGATTGTGGAACTGAGGGTTGTGTCCTAATGTGCCAGACTCCTGGAAGGCATACCGAGGCTACTTCTTGAACTGGTACATTTTTTCTCATTCTTCTGATGCGGTCTGGGCAGAACGGTGCTGTGTCGGGGAAAGCAGGGCAAGAGGATAAGAAAACGCTGCGTGTGCTGGGCTGTTTTTCCATTAGTCTATATAACTTGATACAGTCTTCTTCCAGATCAGGAAAAATAATAATCCATAGGACAAACTAGATATGCTGTGGAATTTCTGATTTAAAAGGGAATGAAAGCACTTTATCCGTCTTTGAAATAGCAGCTTTTCTTCTCTTGCCTGGACACTTTTTTAAGCTGGGTCTCTCAGCAAGAAGGTTCAAGATTTCTTTTCAAAGGAGAGAACTGCAAATGGGACTTTGAAGATCAGTGCTGAGCTGCTAAGAGACTTCATCAGACTTTGTCAGGAAGAGTCTCATCACAATCAAAATAAACTCAATTTCCTACAGAAGAGAATACAAATGCCAGTCCCAAGATGAATACATGCAATGACTTCTTTCAAGGAAAAAAATAAAATCACTTCCTCATTCAGTCCAAACACAGATGAGAACTAGAGCAGTGCCTCTCAAGGCTGACGGTGTCACATGGAGATCTTTTTTTTCAAGATATTTTATTACAATTATAGGGGTGACACTGGTTAATAAGGTTGTATCGGTTTCAACATTGCATTGTGCATTTAGCAACCAACTTGAGTCCCCTTCTGTCACCATATGTTTGAGCCCCTTTGCCCTTTACTACCTCCCTCCACCCCTCTTTCCCTCTGGAAACCACGGTAGGGTTCTATGCATCTATGAGCTTTCGTTTGTCTTGTTGGTTCATTTGTTGCTTTCTGCTTTATATACCACATATGAGTGAAATCATACGGTTCTTGACTTCTTCCATCTGACTTACTTTGCTTGGCATGATATTCTCAAGATCCATCCATGTAGTCACAAATGGCAGTATTTCGTCTTTGCTCATGGCTGAGTAGGACTCCATTGTGCAGATTCTGCTTCAGCGGGTCTGGGGTGGGGCTCTGCAGTCATACTTCGAATAGCAAGGAAGGAGAGGGTTTTGTACATTTTGGAAAAATAAAGTCCAATTTATTTGAATAGCAACTCAGGAAGAAATGATTTCCTTTTGCATTAATATTCCTTTCATTTCAGCCATTCCGATTTCTGTGGAACCGAGGGAAGTGAAGAATAATTTGATTATGGTTTTTGAAGACTTCAGAAGGAAACAGCTGTGCTCACTTAGCCAGCGAGCTAAAGAAGGTCTCCGAGCTGTCTCAGCTGTGCACTGAGTCACCCGGCCGCGGAGGCTGGAGGCAGCACGGTTCTGATAGAGCTTGCCTTCAGGAGGACACTGTCTCTAAGAAGATCAAATCCTTTTCCTTCTTTAATGCTCTTAACACTGTTTGTATTGTTGTTGTTAAGCAAGAGGAAATCACCTGTCAAGTTGTTTCTAAAGTGGCTGTTACAGGGATGTGCGTATCCTGGAAATGCACAAAAGGATCCTCTGAGTGTGGGAAGAAGAGATTAGAATTTCCACACTTTTTGAAAGTGTAAGAATGAAAAAATAAATTAAGCTTTACTATCAATCACTATACTTTCATCAAATGTAAAAATGACATTTTTAAGATGTGCCATTATTGGGTGTTCCAGAGAGGGGAAAAAAATGCTGGCAATTAAGCCATGACACAATGCCTCCTCCATAATCCTGTGCTTATTGAAAGGGCCCCTTTCTACTCATGTAGACATAACATAGATTTGTTAAAATCAGATATTGCTCCTGAAATTTTTAGGAGAATAGAGATAAAATAAAGTTCATGCATGCTCAGGAAATAATTAGGTCACAGCTGCTGTCTCGTGAACAGTGATCAATCATAAGACATATCTCGCTTTCGGAGCTATTGGAATGTATAAACCTGTCTTCAAATCATTGAAATACGGTGAAATGCAGAGCGATTCTGTATTGCTGGGTCGCTCCCCCCACCTCCCCAATTCCTAAAGAAACCCTAAAGAATAAAGGAGATAACCTAATGTTGCCCACACCCTGGCCCTTGTCCTGACCCCAGGACAGGTTGGTACTTGACCTTGGGAAAACAGGGTCAGGATTGTCACAGGCAAGGGACACGTCTACTCACCAGCTCCCTCCTGACCTCTCTTCTTTGATCAGTCAAGGGACTCTACGTGGAGGTCTAAATTTATTATCCTGAAGCTCAATAAAACTAGCACCCAGTTAAGAGTGTTTGCCCCATTAAACCCTGTTTTATTTCTCGGGGATGTAGAAGCCAAGTCTCAGGCAGTGCTGACTAGTCAGAAGTGAGCTCTGGTGAAGGAGACAGTAAGAATCCTAACCCAGCCTCCTCCTTTCTCTCTCTTTCATTGTATAACATAGACTGTGACTTCTTTGTTTAACAAAATGACTTTACCAGTGAAAAGGACCCTGTTCTGTGCTTGCAGTTTATAACTGATCCCAGTAGGGACTCATGCTGGAGAGTGTGATAAGAAAAGTGGGCATCTGCTATTATCTTTATTGGAAATGCTTGTTTCAAATATATGGTAATCCCATTATTAGCTAGGCCTGCAGGGGGGAAA
>VMDR010034819.1:0-10951 GCA_007922815.1 Macrotus californicus | reverse complement strand
ACTATTATCTGGATGTTCTCATTTTGTCTCTTTCCCAATCATCAGTTGCCTATTTTAATAAAGTACATTCATTCTTCTATATTTCATTCATATAGCTTAGTCTTTTCCAGAGAACTTACAAATGTTTTACTGCCTGCCAAGCCTTCAGTAATTAAACTAGATGACAGAATGTGCCCATAGTTTATTCTGTGGATCTCTGACTATAGATTCAGAGGTTTACATTAAATCAGGGGTGAATAATACACTTATATATTTTTTCTTCCACTAAAAATATTTTAAGAATGTTGACTCTGGAATTCACTAAACAGGCAATTGGTGAATACATCTATTGACATGTTTTCTCATTCTTCCATTTTCTTGGGTGTTCTCCATACAACTTCATGTCTGTTCTCAAAGTTTGATATGTCCAGATATTCACCTATTCCTGCTAAAGTTCACTAACTTGTTTACCACCAGAAAATGGGGGAGCAATGGAAGAAGGAAGGGAAAAGAGAGGAACAGCAAACTTCACATTATTGCCTGGATGTTCCCATAGATCTAAACAGTGTAAGTTTTCTTCTAACTATTTTAGCAAAACCACTTTTTCTAGGGTTTTTATTGCCACCCGTGCTTACTTCACTTTGTACTCCTCTGCTGATTGTGGGTGGATGGAGTTTGACTATTTCAGAATAGTTACTAGTGGGTGGGTTCAAGAATCTTTAGTGGGTTGAGAAAAAAGCCATGTTTATATAGATGTGATCCTTCTATTAAAATCCTGAGAGTGAGTAATATTTAATGGCTATGTTCACCACGCACGTAGCAGAGTCCATCTGTACAGGATCCAACAGTATGTGAAGAGAATTCCATGGGGGCTTTAGATTTCTGTAAAGAGTTTGTGTGCATGGGTTCTAATCTCCAAAATTTGATTTTGTTCTTTGGTAGACAGAGTTTCTCTCCTGAGGGCATTACATGGGCCTGGATGCCTTTGAGTCTTTACAAGATGCTATGAATCTGTCAAGACTTAGTTTTCCTACTGCAGCAGATTCCAGCACATAGCTTTAGGGTCTTGTGCACATTGCTTTGACTTTAGATATAATACGTTTATGTTGATTGGTTTTCTATTGTGGGTAGCTGTGGTAGTCACATGATCTACTTAGATGTCAAGTAACTACATTCTCTTCTTTGTTTTGAAGTCCAGCTCTTTTATAGTTTGAAATACAGAACTGGTAGAGAGCAGTGAGGCTGTTAACACATTGAAAGCACCATTACATTTAAGAACACTTTTTATATGGTCAGGCCACCAGAAATTGCAACAAGCTTTTCAAAATATACAAGATTTGCCCTGGCTGATGTGGCTCAGTGGGTTGTGTGCTGGCCTACAAACCAGAGGGTCACCAGTTCGATTCCAGCCAGGGCACATGCCTGGGTTGCAGGCCAGGTCCCCAGTAGGGGGTGCGTGAGAGGCAATCACACATTGATGTTTCTCTCCTCTTTTGCCCTCCCTCCCCCTTCTCTAAAAATAAATAAATAAACTCTTAAAAATATATAGATTTTTGCTGGTTGTTCTTTTTTTTTCATTGTTGAATTACAGTTTTCCCAGTTTTTTCCCATTGCTCTCCCCCGCCCTGCCCACCTCCACTCCCACAGTCAATCCTCACCCTGTTGTCCATTACCACAGGTCCTTTATAAATGTTCTTTGACTTTCCCTTCCCCTTCTTTCCCTCTTTGTTCTCTCCTTCCTCCCCTCTGGTCGTGTCAGTCTGCTCCTTGTTTCCATGCCTGTGGTTGTATTTTGCTTGTTTGTTTGTTTTGTTCATTAGGTTCCCCTTATAGGGGAGATCCTATGGTATTTGTCTTCGATGCTGGTTGTTCTTGAATAACCACTTCACTTAAAATGATATTTAGACTATAATAAATTCTAAATAGATAGAATTACATCCTCATTTTCTGTCTTTTCCCTACCTGAGAAAATGTGTTACCTTAATCTTTACCACTTACTTTAATGCTCACAGACTGAGTAATCATCATTGTTCATGACCCACTGTATTAAAACAATACTACTATGGAAGTGTGAGATTTGGATAGCCTTGAAATGTGTATAGCTGAATCATAACTTTTATAAGCAGGAAGCCATCAGTCAAATTACATATTTTCTAAGTGTTGTTCACAAACCCCACATACTAGCACAATTAAAGATCTAAATGATTTGAGGGAGCCCATGTAAAGGAACATTTTACTTTCAGTTTATTGGCAAGTTTTACGACCAAAATTTAAAAGCCCCAAAATGGACAGAATTTAAGATGTGCATTTTAATGAAGTAGAGAAAATGTGAAATGATTTGGAAAAGATATTTTTATCTTTTATAACTTCTATAAGTGATGCAACTTCCATAAGTGCTGATTCTTTACAGATGAAATCAAGTTAAATGTAATGGACAGTACCAGATTCAGACTGACATTAAAATGGGAATGTTTTAAATAAGTGACATATTTTAATTTGAAATTTTGAATCTAATATAAAATGCAAATTGCAATAGTCCTTAATGTAGAAAAGGGGAAAAATGTAGTGATTGAGTTTGGGGAGATTGTAAATTGGGCAGATCTAGCCAGCTGCAATGATGAACAAGGCGTCCTTTATTATTGCTTTAAGAAAAGCTATTGAGTGGCTAGCACAAAGTAGCTGCTTGAATGCAGGAATATCCAATATCCCTTTGAGAGGCGTATTTGATTATACATTTTCCTTTTACCCACTTGTTTCTAACTCTCCAACTTCCCCACAGAGTCTTCATGATCACGGTTGTTCTTATCCTTGGTGTTCTTTTTGACCCACAGGTAATACTACTGGCAACCAGTGTTATCTATGTGAGAATGATCTTTATCAGTCTTTAACTTTATACCTGATCCTATTGTTCCTTTGTTTAATATCCTCCCATAAGTCCTTGGTGCTTACAAGATTACCTCTAAAAGGGTTAGCATGACAGGCGATTTTTTACAATCTGGCTCCAGAATTGTTTTTCAGCTTCATTTTTCACTCTGCTCAAAATGACTTTTCAGCATGCATATTATTTCACCGTGCTGAATACACACACACTCACTACTGAAGTATAGGTTTCCCACCAACTTCTGCCTGGAAAACTCTTACTCATCCTTCAATACCCATCTGAGGTATCTCCTCTGTTAAGCCTTCCTCAGCTCCTCTGGTAGAGTATGTTATCCCACACCCCTCCCACCTACCCTCACCCATACTCACACTGATCAGAAAACAATTTCCTGTTAAAGCCCTTAATCTACTGTAAGTAGTTTATCTCTCCTGTTAGAAGCTTCCATTCTAACAGGAGAGACATCTAAAGTCCTTCTAAAGTCCTGTGACATCTCAGAAAACGCTAGTCCAGTGTACAGGGCTTGTCATAACAGATCCCAATGAATAAATAGTTGATTGTTTGAATGAATGAATTTTCACTTGTGGATTTTGCACAACCTACAGTTCTGTGTGTCAACTCAATGTGCAGTGCTGGAAGCTGTTTGCAGCTCTTCAATCGGTTTTATGGTCTGCCAACACGTTCTGGGTTGTTGTGCACTCCTCACTGATAGGATTTTTCCCAACAGTACTTGGCTTGATTACAGTATTCAGAATTGTTTTTTATCATGTCTGGGTTTTATTTTTTTTCCCTCCTCGACTTTATTCTCTCAGTTGCTGTACAGCAGACTGCTGGGACTTCCAGTTGTTACCTGTTTCCCTTGTGTGCCTTGCCCATCCGGGTAACTTTGTGACAAGAAGGGCTATGAAACTGGCCCATTTCCAGCACCTTGTTGCTGGTGATCCTGTATTACAGTAGGCACTTGAGTGGTGAACCTGGGCATGCTGCCACAGCCAGCAGTGAAGGTGAATGTCAATAAGGACTAGGCGTGGAAGTAAATCCAGGCAGAATTGACTTTGTCAGTGCTTTCTAGTAAAGGAGATTCTACATGCAAAGTGCATTGATAGCAATGGGCATTACTTTGTTACTTGCAGTTCTAGATGAAAGAACACTGATATTCTTCACCTTAATTGCTGGTTTAGCAAGAAGCTGATGTTAATGGAAAGTAATGTGTCCTTGTTGCATGTGTTGCCTCGCTCTGCTCAGGGATGGAGAACTGAAGGGCATGTGGTCCTGTAGGTCAGTGCTTCTCAAACTTGTATTGCCTACACATCACCCACGGGATTTTGATTCAGTAGACCTGGGATAGAGCCAAGATTCTGCATTTCTAACAAACCCCCAGATGATACCGTCATGCTGATCTTGTTGCTCTGTTGGGCTCACATTGAGCAGCAAGGATGGAGAGGGAGGATGAGCTCATCACAAAGCAGTGCTAGCTAATGGGCATGCGCTGTATATCTCGGGCACCTCAGCAGTACCACAGGACAACAAAAGCATGACCTAACAAAATAACTGTTCCCCCATCACCACTTCATGTTAGTGAAGGTTGTTACTGACAACGGACACCTGTCTGAGTTAGGGTTCTCCTTTGCATAGGTCTCTTTAAGCTCTTTATGGAAAAGAGAAGAGGTTGGCTCCCCAACCAAACCTTTGATGGAAATGACTTAGTACATTAAAAGAGCAAGCTCCTCTCATAAGGTTTTGAACATCTTAGCTGAGGAGGAAGTAAAGTTCAGTTGCCAGTTGCTTAGGGGTCTAGTGAATTTCCACCAAGTCTCTTTGACCTACCTCTCTGAGAGAACGGTAGCAGAGCTATCATTTATGGAGCTGCTGCTAGATAGGTGCTGGGCATGCAAGGAAGCAGAAAACATATCTTTCCTGGGGAAGTTTACCATTTGCTCCATCAAAAGGTCAGCTTTTTGAGAGCAAGGGTATGTCTCATTTGTCTTTTTTTTTTTTTTAAGATTTTATTGAATTTTAGACAGAGGGGAAAGGAGGGAGAGAAACATCAATGTGTGGTTGCCTCTCACATGCCCCGCACTGGGGATTGAATTGGCGACCCTGTGGTTAGCAGGCTGGTGCTCAGTCCACTCAGCCACACCAGCCAGGGCTTATTTGTCTTTATATTTCCAAATGTATATACTTAACAAAAATGTTGCTAAGACACTGGCATTGGGAGAATAGATTATATTTTTAAAGCTAAATCATGACACAAATTTATAACATGGTTAGTAGAGTTGCAAGTGACAATTATATGCCATATCTAGTCTGTATATCAGAGCTTCGCAATCCTTCTTTAAACATAAAATGTGTCCTTGGGCTCAGTGATATGTTAGCAATAGTAGTATGCTGTTTATCAAACCACAAAGGGCATCCCAGTGTTTTAATTCTGTTTCTGTATGTAAAAGTGCATACTCTGGATAGCCAGTACATTTGGCTGTGCAGCCAAACTTTTCAAAGTAGAGGTGAGAGGGGATCAGGTAACATCAGAACTAGAACGTCAGATAAAGCGCAGTAAGGAAAACGCAGGTCATGCGGTGGTCGGTAAAGAGTCCAGGGCCCAAATCCAGCTCACCGTCTGTTTTTGTAAATGAAGTTTTATTGGAATGCAGGCTGGCCTGTTAGTATTATCTGTGGCTGCGTTCATGCTACCACCGCAGAATTGAAGATCGGTAACAGAAATTGCATGGCTTGCAGAACCTAAAATCTATTTCTGTAAGAAAAAGTTTGCTGCTGCCTTAGAGTCTAAGGAGGCGGCTCACTTCTTTCCCCCCTAGCCTGACTGAGATATGATTGACATACAACACTGTGTAATTTTAAGGTGTACTAGTGTTTGTGAGGTTACGGCAACAGATCTAAAGGAGGCCTTCCAGTTCGGGCACACTACTCTGCTATTCCCTCTCCTGGCTCTGTCCTCCCCCTTTGACGAGCCTCATAAAAATCCTATTCTTATTCAAGTTCTTTCTCCCTTCCTCGCATACTCCTGCTTCAAACGCGTGCACCTTGACATTCCTTCAAGGGTAAGGGACACATACAAACACTGTCAGGTCTGTGTTGAGAAAATCAAACCAAAGAAGAGGCCCACAGGGGCCCTAGAAATAGGCCCATGGCCTGCTAGACAGGATGTTTTAAGATTTGGGGTACCACATATGGCCTGAAAGGTGGAGACAAGGGCTTTGGGTATGTGCACCTTCTTGGTTCCCCTAGATTCCTTGCCTGTGAGCAGTGGCTTGGCAGGAACAGGACCAGAGTTGGACCCTCTAGAGGGGTGTCCAACCCGCAGGCCGCATGCAGCCCAGGATGGCTGTGAATGCGGCCCAACACAGAATTGCAAATTTACTTAAAACATGATGACACTTTTTTTTAGTGTGATTACATGTCACAATGTATTTAATGCGTGGCCCAAGACAACGCTTCTTCTTCCAGTGTGGCACAGAGCGACCAAAAGGTTGGACAACTCTGCAAAGGGAGGGACAGGGCATGAAACCGAAAAAGCTGGTGTTCGTGCTGCCTGTCACCACGAGAACCAATATGCAGAGACAAGGACTAGCTCTTTATGGGTGCTTTATTCAGATGGCCAGAGTGAGGAGAGCATGTTATGTACCCTACAAGCCAGTCTTAAATTCCTTTCAAGCCAGAGGAAACCGTGTAGGTGAGGGGTTTGAACTCAGGAAAAAGGTTAATCAGATAAAAGCTGCAGTCTGCAGTCCTGCAATCCTTTCATCCTTTCATCCTTTGATGGGTGATTCTTTATTTTGTCCTGGGGGCAGGATGTCTGTCCCTGGAACACAATGGCTCAGATGCCATCTTGATTGCTTTCAGTCCCCCCAGGGCATGAATTGTTTGGGGTCTGCTGGAGCCAGGGTGGATCCCAGCCTCAGTTCCTGAAAAATAGCTTTTTACATGTATTCATTACTAAGCTTATAAACTATTACCTAAACTAAAATTTTCCAACTCTTGAGTCCCCGGTCAGGCAGGAGCCTCTCTGCTTGGGGCTAACAGTGATGGTGTCAAAGAATTTCAAAGAAGCTAGGCAAGGGAAATACTAGGAAAACTTTTTAGTTGGATGGGCTATTGTGATTTATAATGTTAAAGAGAAAACCTCAGACCCAAAATGGCATCACTTGTGCTAAAACCCACGATACCAAACCTAGATTTAATACCTGACCTAATTGCTGTTCCAACCTTTACTAGAAATAAAATCTTAATCAACCAGTCTGGAATTTTCTGGTCAAGTACCAGTAAGGTAGTTTGTCACATCGGCCCTCTGGTACCTACACCCCCATAGAGAGACGTGGTAATCTGCATCATAAAAAAATCCTTGCCATTTCCTCCCCCACCAAAGAAGATATCTGGATCTAAAAATAATTCTTTTCTCTCTTAATAGCTACCTTGCCCCACCCTTCTTCCTATTAAAAATAAAATAAAATCTTCCATTTTATACAACCCCTGGGAGCACCCTTCTCATTACTAGACGGGATGCTGCCTGATTCATGAATTGCTTAATTAAGTCAATTAGATCTAAATATACTCAGTTGAATTCTGTTGTTTATTAATAAGAAATATATATGAAGTCTTCCTCCAGTTTCTGTCACAAAGCTTCAAAAACCCTTGGAATTTCCTAAAGGATGAGAGTGATAAAGGATTTTTGTAATGTTAATGAGGTGACTTTCGGAAAGCACCTAAGGATACTTGGTTGCCAGGGGAGCTGACCCTCTCACTGGGGGTTTGCAACTTTCAGTCTGGCTCCCCAGCCTCCAGGGCAGTAGGCAGGGAGCAGGGACCGGGACAGCAGGTTGAGTCAGCCTCCATTGGCCAATGGTTTAATCAATCATGCCTATGTAATGAAGCCTCCTTAAAAATATAAAAGGATGGGGTTTGGAGAGTTTCTAGGTTGAACACATGGAGATGCGGTGAGTTTGGTGTCCCTGGAGAGGGCATGGAGGCCCTGTGCCCCTCCCCCATACCTTGCCCTATATGTCTACCATTCTGAGTTATACCCTTTAATAATCAACCGGTGATCTATTAAGCTAAATGTTTCTTTGAGATCTGTGAGCTGCTCCAGCAAATTAAATGAACCCAAGCATGGAATTATTGCAACCTCAGATCTGTAGCCTGTTGGTCAGAAGCTCAGGTGACAGACCACTTGGGCTTCTGACTGGCATCTCAAGTGGGCGGGCAGTATTGTAAACCTGAGCCGTTAACCTGTTGATTCTGATACTATCTCCATGTTGATAGTGTCAGAATTAAGCTGGGTTATAGGACACGCAGTTTGTGTCCAGGAATTGCTTGGTAGTGTCCGGGAAAACCCCATCCTCACATTAAAATTTGGTGTGCAAAACCCAACGATTAGGCCTGAGTGATTGTGGGAATGTTGTTGTGCTCAAATGGTGAAGAGAGGTGAGAAAACTTCGTGAACAAATTCACAGAGGTGAAAAAGCTTTAGGCACTAGTGGGGAACGGCTGGGAAACATGGTACTTTTTACCTATGAAAATACGTACCATTTCGTCTTCACAGCCATCACTATGGTCAGGATAGACTTTTTCTTTTCAGTGAGTGAGTGAGGAATGGAATCTTATATTAGTTAAAATCAGAATCAGGGAACCTGAATGTTCCAATACCAATACTATGAACGACGCTTTGGGCACATCTCTTAACATTTCTACCTATTGTTTTGGAAGATCAAGCTGTTCTAGTCTAGATCTGTGATTCTCAAGTGTGTGGAGGGCATCACTGTTAATAATACGAATTGTTTGTATGCTTGAGAGGTGTTGGAGTGGGATTTGGGAGAGAAGGGAAACAAGAACCAGCTGCAAGTGGAGAACTGGTGCTCAGTCTAGAAAATGGCTCGACTTGCTTTTATTTTAAGGTTAGACTTAAATAAAATGACATAGTTAATCAGTGTCTGAGCTAGAATTAGAAAATAATCCTCATGACTTTGGGCCCTGTGTTGCTTGTCCTCTATACCAAATTCAGTAATCAGCAATGTGGCACCAGATACATTCTGAAAATTTATTTTACCAGGGCGAAATAGGGGATGCGTCACACCCATGGTTTTCAAACCTTGGTGAAAATAATAATCCCCTAGTGAGCTTTCTAAATGCTGATTCCTTGACCAAATGTGAAGGACCTGATTCTGAAGGTTTGCATAGGGTGTGGGAACCTGCATTTTAAAAGCACCAGTGGATATTTGCCCTGGCTGGTGTGGCTCAGTGGCTTGAGTGGTGGCCTGGGAACCAAAGGGTCACCGGTTCGATTCCCAGTGAGGGCACATGCCTGGGTTGTGGGCCAGGTCCCCAATGGGGGGCTCGCGAGAGGCAACTACACATTAATGTTTCTTTCCCTCCCTTCGCCTCTCATAAATAAATAAATAAATAAATAAATAAATAAATAAATAAAATCTTTAAAAAATAAAAAAATGAAAGAAGTAAGAATACATCTTAAAAAAAAGTAAAATAAAAGCACCAGTGGAAATTTGGATGGAGGTGGTTCTTGGGCATCACTTAGAAAACAGTGGATTAGAACGTACTTTCTTTCCCTTGGACACTAGCTCTCTACTGAGGCGTCTTGAGTATGCTGAAGACCTGAGCTATTTCTCCAAAGAAGCTGACCGACCTGTGCTGACCCATTCACATGATTTTACCCAGTTCCACTGAGATCTATGGAGTGCCCATATATGAGACTGGAGTTGGGGAGTCACCTCTGACCAAGAGACAAAAGGCAGTTTTCTGACCTTCTCTGATTTTATCATCACCACACACTGTGAGCTAACCAGCCACAGTTCTATTGGAACTCACCATGGAGACAGATTAATTTTAACTCTGAGAGAACATGGGCTTTTCAACACAAGTTAAATATAGGCTGGCACAGAACATTACAGAAGCGTTAGGTCCTCAGAAATTTTTTTTAGCTCCCAAACTTTGAGCTGCTACCAATGTATGTTCTTCATACTGTCTCCTGGTCATTCTTATCTTTTCTTCTTCCTTTGAGCATTGAAATAGAGGAGACAGTACTTCACCAGTGGGAAACACCAAGGTCATCTACGAGCAAGTTTCCTCCTGAAAGATCACATTAAAAATTAATAGAAAGACCCCCTGGCTGTGTGACTCAGTGGATGGAGTGTCGGCCTGTGAACCAAAGTGTCACTGGTTCCGATTCCTAGTCAGGGCACATGTCTGGGTTATGGGACAGGTCCCCGGTGGGGGGCATGCGAGAGGCAACCACACATTGATGATTCTTTCCTTCTCTTTCTTCCTCTCTTCCCCTCTCTCTAAAAATAAATAAATAAGATATTAAAAAAAAAAAAGTCAATGGAACGAATAGATCATATGTTTCAGGCTCAAAGATAGACTCTAAGCTTCTGTGCTTGTTCGTGTTTTCTTGGATGAAGCACTTACCTTAAAGAAATATCAAATGCTTTTCAAATAACTTTTCATAAAACAAATACTCTGAAATTTGACCAACTGGAAAAATTTTGTGGACAAATTTGGTTTCATCTATAATAGTCTTTATTTTTTCTGGAACTAAAAGAGAGTGTACACACACACAGAGAACTCCAACTTTTAGCCGCTATTTCATTAAAGTACGACACACTTTAAATGTCGATGAAACTTTTCAAATAGAGAAATCAAAATGATACTATATCCTCTTTCATTATAAAACTGGCTGGCATTAATAATTTTTTGTTCTGATTAGAATATGGACTTTTTAAAGAAATTAATGATTTTCAATGGTGTAATCATGCAGAAGTCTGGTGATAATGGGCCATGTATGACCCATATAGTAATATGTGTCAATGCGTAAAAAATACTAATACATTAATTAGTGATAAGTTATAAATACTAATAAATCTGAAGTAAGATAGAAATTTTAATGTTTGGAATATTGATCTCTTTAAAGTAGATTACAATATTAGTTGTACATAAGGGTGCAGGCCAGACGATCCATTGCTTGAGGTCACATCCCAGCTCTCTGCCCTTGGGCAGTCTGGGTAATCTCTGTGGTCTGTTTTTTGACATAAAAATGAGTGGAACTACGGTATTTATAACATTGGT
>VMDR010034818.1:0-10955 GCA_007922815.1 Macrotus californicus | reverse complement strand
GAGAGGGAGAGGAATGAGAGAGGTCAGGGGAAGGAGGAAGGAAGAACAAAGAGAGACAGGGAGAGGGAAGAGAGAGAGGGAGAAAGAAGACAGAATCTGAATGCTGTGTGGGTGAGCCTGTGTATATAGGGCACAATTTTCTAAGTCTGAATTTTCTACATCATCATTTTGGAACATTATCAAATAGTGCAATGCTGTGAGTTAGTTGAAGTTAATTCTGGGTACATCTAAAATGGTACCTAGCATAAGTGTTGTCTCATAGACATGGTTTGAAACAAACATATACTAAATAATTTATTATTAGTAACTCTTCCTTAAAATCACATATTTAAATTCTTTAACAAATGAGATAAAGTTTCTGTGAATTGACTAGATAAGGTTGCTCACCTCATGAATCTATGAGACACTTAAATTTTCTCATTTTCAGTAGTTGCCAGATCCATCTTCCTGTACTGTATCTGGCCAGCCTGCTCATTGCCTGGGACCTGCTGGGCCCCACAGTGCCTGTAGTGTGCAGGAAGACTCCTCATCCCAGCACTTGGGATCTCCTGTGATGTGGTAACCCTCTGCCTCTCGAATACTGTGCCAGCCTGTAGTCTGTCTGTATCCTGGGCTCTGGCTAAGCCACGCCCCTTTCTGTTCTACATCTGGCTCTGTGCTGTGCTTTTCTTCCCCCATGCTAGTGCAGGGTCACTATGGAATGTCTTCTCTTGCGGCTCTCTATGCGCTAACTTTGTCCACGTTTAAGCACTCAGCTCACATCTTCTCCTCCAAGAACAATGAACTGCTAAGACATCAGAATAGTCCATCTCTCCTGAGAAGTGGCTGAATCCTTTGTCTCCATCAACAAGAAAGTGAAGTGGGGACCTACAGCTGTGTGTTTGGAGGGCTCTGAATTCTGATTACTACATATCATTATGCCATCTTGATCTTCAGAATGATAACTAACATCCCTGAGCCTCAGTTTCCTCATCTGTGAAAGAGAAGTGAATATAGATAGAGCTATAGCTATAGATACAGATTTAGATCTTACAACATTTAGTAGGATTAAGATTATATATGTGAATCTACAGAGAACAAACTAATGGGTGCCAGATGGGAGGGGGGTTGGGGAGGAGGGTGAAAACGTTAAGTACAAATTGACAGTTACAAAATAGTCACAGGTATGTAAAGTACAGCACAGGGAAAATAGTAAGTAATATCGTATTAACTATATGGTGTCAGATGGATACTAGGCTTATCGGGATGATCACTTCATAAGGTATATAAATGTCTATTCACTATGGTGTATACCTGAAATTAATATAATATTGTATTTCAACAGTAATTGAAAAATATAAAAAACATTAAAGATTATATCTGAGTCATATATAGCATAGTACATGGACCATAATAGTTGTCAAAGAAGCACAGTTCTATGATTTTTATTAAATGTCATTGTTATCTTCTATTGTATGATTTATTTGAACATAATCCCTCCCTAACGTTGCGCTGTTTGAGGGCATAACCTGAGGTAGGATTGTCTTTGTGTCCTCAGAGAGCTCAGCACAGTTTCTAATATAAACTGTGAGGTCTGTCCAGAGGCACTCAGCCATGTAATATGAAAAATAGAGACATTTACTGAAGAAGATACAGGATACGAAGAATATTGTACATAGGACAATGATGCCTCGGTCCCCTTTAAAGTAGGCATCTTGGGACCTCACACAGTTCTCCCAATCACCATCAGCTGCCCTATTGTTCTATTTTCCTGAAGCTCATTGATGGTCTGAAATCACTTCCCTTTTCACAGATGATTTTAGTTTTGGGAAAAGCCAGAAGCTGCAGGATGGCAAATCTGGGCCACTGGGGCTGAGTAACCTGAGTGATTTGATGTTTTGTCAAAACACCCTGCAGGAGACAGTATGCATGAGCAGGTGCATTGTCATAATGAAGCTGTCAGTCACCTGTTGCCCATAGCTGCAGCCTTCTGAATCATCTGAATAGTTTCCACAGAAGAATGTTTTCAAGATTAACACAAAATTTGATGCAGATTTATTTTTCTACTCATTCAGTCATTTTGAATGTGACGGCCACACAGTACACATGCTCACTCAAAGGTGTCTACTGCCCCCAATGACTAGTACAGTGAAGTCATCATTATTCACAGATGTGCACTCCAGTCCACTCTTCTTGGCTGCCAGTTTGCATTGATGTCATGTAAACCATTCTCATTATATTGACAATCACTGGACTCTTTCTGGACAGACCTTGTATGCACCAAATTAGATCTTTATCTTTGTAATACTACAATGATAATATCATCACAGCCCAGTTTCTTTCATCATAGATGACCTCAACTGGACTGAGTGGTTTGCGCATCTTTATCTATGATGGTGTGTGACCTCTACTTCAACTGTCTTTTAGGTGACAACAACTTCTGGCCTCCTTTTCTGAAAAGACCAGCTGTGCTTTAGAGCTCATTGCTCTTGGTGAGCTTTATGCTTGTAAGGATTTTCAGTGTGATGATGGGCGTGGTTTCCTTTGGATGGGCTAAACAAGAAAGATGTAGGGAGTGTGTATAAGCCTGTGTCTGCTCATTATCAAACAGGTGGACTTTGAAGCTTATCCAGAGAGTATCAATGTTTAGTGTTTATCTGCTTTAACCAGATCTGATGTTGACTGGATCTAGTTAGCGATGCTTTTCTACATGACTCTAGAAAATCTCTCATGGTTATAAAACAACTTTTTAGAGTCTTGCCTCCCAACTTGGTCATTTTGATTCTGTGAACTTTGTGTCCTCCTGGTGTCTTCAATTCTTCATACTCTGAAGCAGTGTGAGTAAATGGACATCTCATGGCTCTTTGTAGTCAACCTTATTGCCATTGATTCTGTGTGATTTGTCAATATTGTGGAATCTTTTCTGAGTCTTGGTTTCATTATCTGGGAAAATAGTATTGGTACGGTCTACCTCTAGGACTATTGTAAGGAATAAATGATACAAAAGGTGTTATGTGGTAGAATGAGATGTGCATCCTATATAAAGGACTGGTAGATGTTAATTATTACTTCCATGCTTCCCCACTTTTCTCACACTGGGGCCCTCTGAAAAATAAGCCTGCTCAAAAGCATAAATATAACTCTCAAATACTGCTGGCCTTTTTCATTTAAACATCTCTACTTTTTAAGACCATAGCATGGCAAACTTTTTAAGGTGAAGCACATTTTCAAATTTCATGGATATTTACTACTTTAATGACTATTGACAGCAAAAAGGTTTCATTTATGAGAAGGAAGAACTTGTACCTTCTTTAAAGCATGTATTTGTGAAATTCCAAGTCTCAACAAATTTCAAGTCTCTAACAAATTCCTTTTGTAAAAGAGCGAGCAAAGCTTGAGGAAAATTGTGAAATATAAGTAGGACACATTCCAGAACTCACCCCCCCCAAATTGAAAGAAATGCATCAAAGTTTTCAACTATGTAATTTTGAATATTTGGGATATTCTAAACTATTATTACTGGAGTTTTTTTTTTTGAAATCAAAAGTTACATTTTTTATTAAAGATTTTATTACTTTATTGTTGTTCAATTACAGTTGTCTGCATTTTCCCTCCACTATTCCACCCGACCCCAGCCAATCCCACCTCCTTCCCTCCCCCTTGGTTATGTCCATGTGTCCTTTATAGCGGTTCTTAAATAGCAAAAAATACATGAGTGTGACCTTCTTTAAGATCAAAATTAGTATCTTTAGAAATTGTGATAAGTTGTATTTTATTATATATACATTGTATGTTTGTATGCATTTTATTTTACTTTTTTACATACAATATAAGTGTTTTATCAACAGTTGACTATCATCTCCATGGGCCAAGTCTCTTGCTCTGATTCCAATAGGCTGAGCATCTCACCCTCCCTCATGGGGCCTTTCACATTTCAGATGCTGAAGTGCTCACATCTACCATGAATTCCATGTGCCCCTGTGTGCACTGTCCCTGGGAGCTGTTCCTGCCCAGCACCTTGCTGACTGGCTGACTTGATAGGTTTGCACATGACTCATGTCCATGATGGCAGCATGAGGTGATTGGCCAGAAAGATGTTCATCTGCATTTAATTAATTAATTAATTGAATGGTTAATTAATTTTTGTTTATATGCATTTTAAAACACTGTAAGATCCCATTTTGAGAGCACTAGTAATTCTGGATTAAAATTTTCTGGGATTGTTGCATTGCTATGAATTTTGATTAACTTTATGCCTAGATTTTCTGAAAACTCTGGAAATAAGTGTTTGCATTTTAAAAATCTAACACTTTGTCAAATAGGTAGTTAAAATTAATACCACATAGTTAGGATAATAGTACGATATTTTATTATATTAAAATGAAAATTTATTGTTTGAGAAACATTTTTTGCCCCTTGGAGAGGTCAAGGCATTTTATAAAAGTGTACAAGTTTTTAATGAGACTACATAGACTTCTTCAGCTTTTCTCTTTGAGAGTCATAACACAATTTTAGGAAATGAGTTCTTAACTAGCAAATAGATTCATTCATATGTGCTCATATAAAATAAATTTCATTTATGTCTTTAACAACTAGCAGAGTAGAATAAAACTGTATGACTAAGGCTTTGCTTGAAAATAGTGGCAACACATTTAATAAAGGCTTCTGCCATGTCTTCAGTCTCCTCATATTGTTAATTCATTACGTCTACATATCATAGGTGCATGTGAGTCCAGTTTAGTGGGGAGCTGATGCACTGAGAGAACAAATTTAGAAAGTGACACTTGCTTTGGTGAAGCAGTTTTAGATGATCCCTTTCTGGACAGTATTAACCTCCTTGCCAATATCTATTCTAAATCCATTTTGTTGGGAACATAATCATGCCTAACCCATCAGTGAAACTCTGTCTAAACTTACCCGCTTGAACATTGTTTGGGAAGATGATAGATGATTAGAAAAATCAAATTTCTCTTTGTCTCTAGTGAACTAAGTATATTTCTGTTGGTGTTTTACTAAGTATTTATAACACTTTGGAACCTGGTTTATCTGCACTTTAAAAATACACCTATTTCCACTCATCAGTAAATTTTATGTGACATAGAAAAAAGTTTTCATATATATTTTTACATTTGCTCTTCCCCCAAGTCTTATGAAATAGTCATTCTTATCCCATTTGGACCAAAAACAACTGTGGCATTCATCAAAGCTAAGGACATACAGAGGGCACATATACAGCTTCATTTTTTTCTCCACAGGCTACAGAATGCCGTTGAGGAATTGGACACCATGAGGTGACATGGTCAAGTTTGTAGTTTAGATGAATTTTTCTGGGAGAAATGTAAATGGTCAATTTATAAGATCAAAGACTAGAAGCAGAGACTCGTTATCCTTGGCTCTCACCTTGCTATCATGGCCCACATCCCATGCATCAGGAAAGCTGTTAGCTATGATTTTAACACATATCAACAAATGAACTACTTTATCAAAACCACTCTTTCCACCTCCTTGATCTCAGCCTTTACCCATAAAAACAAACAAACAAATGCAAAACATTTATTTCCACATACCAGAATGAGAATTAGGATACTAGATAAAAAGGAATGTAGTCTTCTGTCAAGTAAGGATCAAGATTCTTAAGTTGCTGACTTGGGGACCTACTACAATGGGAAGATTTGCTGTGTTGTCTTCAGATGTTGAGTCTCTTTACTAGACACTTCCGTAGGCTTTTCAAAAAGTCATTCCTGCTGGGCCAGTTTTTCTAATTCATTTTCATAGCCAATCTGGTGTTCCAGATAGCCTGTGTTCCTCTTCCGTTTATCCGGGAACTTTCCCATGAAGTATGAGATCAGTGGTATTATTCTCAAGATCTTTAGGTCTTGCAGGATCTTGTTTAGCATGTTTTACAACTGCAAAGCTTCCTAATTGGTCTCCCTACTTCTATCCATGATTTTTCTGTTTTAAACACAGCAGCATGACCTCTTTAACATATCATATCTCTGCTCTGATACAACTTTACTGTAGTCCTTCCAGGGGCCACAAAGCCCCACAGAATCTAGTTGTTTTCCTTACTTCCTGCCGTTTTCCCACCTGCTTACTCACCTCCATGGGACCATCTGCTTTGCCCTTTCTTGAATATGCCAGTAATGCCCTCACCTCCATTCTCTGCTCTGGCAATTTTTTCTGCCTGAAATACTCTGCATGGGTATCAACAAAGTAAGGGCACTCACTTCCTCGGATCTCTAATGAAATGCCTTCTCAGTGAGAAGTGAGTGCACATTGAAACTGCAGCCTATTAACTCCCCTACTTCCCCTTCTCCTTATACTGATTTTTCCTTATACTTGATTTTATAGTACTAATTGCCTTCCAATAAACTATACATTTTCCTTATTTGTTTTATGTATTGTTTATTGTCTGCCTCTCTCCATTACAATATGAATTTCATAAGGAGAGGGATCTTTACCCATTTGGTATGAATCAATACATCAATGGTGATATATTTTGAGCACCTAGAACCGTGTGTGGAATAGAGTATATTCTCAAAAATGATTTTTTGAATGAACAAATACATGGAATGTCAAAGAAAGGGGAGAGGAAAGATAATTAGATATATATTGTTCAAAGAACTATGTGAACATGCAGGATGTGAAGTTTGAAATAATGCTTCTACCTATTTTTAGTTAATTCTAAGACTTGGGTAAAACCTTTAAGTCATCCATAAAAAGTAATTCACTTTAGCTCAGGCAGTCTGGGTTGCCTGGTTGTCAGTTCAGGTGGAATCTTTTCCTGTATACTTTTTTGTTTATTTTCCATGATGAAAGAGGCAAGGTCAATCAGAAGTTATGATTTCCTTGTTAATTCACATTGACATTAACTTCTCTGTGATAAATATATGGTTGACCTTTGAACAACTTGAGTTTAACTGCCTGGGTCCACTCATACACAGATTTTTTTCCCCCTTTTTTATTGATGTTCGAATACAGTTGTCTCCATTTTCCCACCACCACTTTCTCTCACCCTACCCACACCCACCTCCCACCCTCAATCCCAACCCCCTTTGGCTTCATCCATGGATCTCTCATTCATGTTCATTTACGTCCTTTCCCACGTTATTTCCCTCTCCCCTCCCCTCTGGTTACTGTCAGTTTGTTGTCGATTTCAATGTTTCTGGCTATATTTTGCTTTCCAGGTGTTTTGTTAATTAGGTTCCACTTATAGATGAGATCATATGGTATTTGTCTTTCACCGCTAGGCTTACTTCACAAATCTACAGCCGTCTCCCCATATCCCTGGGTTTTGCATCCCTGGATTCAAGTAACCATGGATCAAAAACAGTATTTTCTATCCCCAGATGGGAATCTGCAAATATGGAGGCCTCATTGTGTTCATTGTTCTACTTTATTTCATATAAGGGACTTGAGCATCTGCAGATTTTGATATTTGCTTGGGTGTGTGTGTACTGGAACCAATCCCCTGTAGGTACTGAGAGATGACTGTAGATAAATTTACAGGGAGGATAAAGTTACATATAGATATTTGACAGCATGGCAGTCAGTGTCCCTAACCCCATAGTTGTCCAAAGGTCAACTGTAATTGATAAGAAGAGAGTCATAAGTGCAAATAGAAAAAGTGATGATTTCTCCATCACAGAAAGTATTATAAAATGCCATAAAATAAACACAAGCAAATCAGCCTGCAAATATTAAGTGATTAATATTGCAGCCTGCAAATATTAAGTAATTAATATTTGCAGCCTGATAGCCTCTTCAGTAGATTCATTTCTATAATCATTCTAGAGTAAAAGATGAATAAAATAGAAAATATTATTAGAGTAGAAAAATGTATTTACCAAATCTCTCAAAGTGAATATACAGGTGTGGGCAAAAATAGTTTAAATTATCAGCCATCATTACCTAAAAGATAAATCATAAGTAAAGATATGAAATAATAATAATACAATAATAGTAACATAAGAATAAACTCTGCGTTTCCTGTACTCACAACTATAAACCTACTTTTGCTGACCCCTGTATTTACCTAACTAATCTTATATCTGTAGCAAGTAGTAACAGTTGTGTATGAAATGTGGTTAATAAATAACTTGAAAGAAAATCCAGAATCAAAGCAATACATTGCAATATGAAAATTTCTGTTGCAAAATTACTCAAATTGATTTTTTTCTACCAGGATAAATGTATTCTATTTTTTCCTTTTTTAATTTTTTTTAAATTTGTGAGTTTGTTTAGATTTCTTAATATAATATCCTGGCAAGTGTTACATGGAAAGTCCAAACTAAAACTACACAAACATTGTTTTGTATTCTACCATTTCTTCTTTTTTTTCCTGCTCTGCATCACAAAACAATTGTCCTTGAACAAATTATTACAATGAAAACAAAGATCGTGTTCTAAAATCATATTTATGTTACTGTTTAAAGAAAGTTTCTATGGCTGTCCTTCAGACTCATACATTTGAGAAAGGAAAGAAAGCTGAAGAACATAAAGAAAAGAAGGGAAAGAAGAGTGTAGAGAGAAGGAACAGAGAGGACAGGGGAAGATAAAGGAGTGTGTGTGTTGCTCCCAAGTGCCCTATTTTCTACACGACAGAGAGTTAAAGAATTTTTAGCCTTGCTTTCTACACTCATAAAACCTAAATGTTCTGTTCTTGTATTAATATATTTCTGATTTCACAAAAATATATTATCTGAGTTAAAAGGCAAAGAAGAAAATACATTTCCACTTCTTAAAATATTAAGTTGATCAGTTATTTCATATTGTAATATCGGTGTTCGTATATATGCATGCAGATGCTGTTGAGTAGATTTCGGTTGGGAACCTAATCAAGTTTCCTCTTCTGGCTTTAAGAGTAATGTATAAAAACAACATTGGGATGCCATTAGTAATTTAGACAATTATTTTCCTTTATTTGGAGCACTTTGAAATATCATTTCATGAAATTGCACCCAAACAGTGTTTGCAAACTTAAAATTTTCTTTTTGAGTATACTTATTCATCTTTCAATACTTCCAACCTGTACTTTCCTCTCACTGCATCACTTACCTGTAATAGGAGAAAACAGTTGTTATTATACAAAAAAAAAAAGAAAATTGTGAGTAAAAAGACTTCACATCGACCTCCAAATTATGTCTACCATTGCCATATACATTTTTGTCATTGCATCTGTGGATAAACTATTACTCTAGGGACCTCATTACCTCAGGTCTGGCATAGCTCAAGTGTCTCCAGAAAGCCAAATTGCCTTGACTTTGGGTCTACAGAGGCTTCCTGTCCCTTTCCAATATTTGTCTCACCTTTCAATTCCTATCTTATTCAACCTTAATGAATCCTGCTTCCTTTGTATACAGCCACAGTCCACACCTGTGGAGGCTGGAAAAATTAAATGTGGCATACAAATATAAGTATTTATTTAAAGACAGAGGACAATCACAATTCAGTGCCTGTGCAGTTTTTTTTCTAGTAAGCATGTGCTCTTTTTAGGTAGAATGTGTACACTTTTGGCATATGGCTCTTTTATGGAAACATGCGGATTGCATCTCCACCTCATCAGACTTTGGGGCTTTCTGCACCTTCGAGTCAAACCATTTGAGTGTATCTTTTGAAGATACATCCTCCCATGCACCCTCAGTCAGAGTGGAAAAGACTTTCTTTCTGTACTGTGCCACTGTGGTTCACATAGGCAACATGGGGAGAAGGCTATGTTTCCAGATATTTCTAATGCCTCTGCTACGTATCCAAGGTATTCAATACTTAAAATGCATAGCGAGTCAGATTTCAAACATTTGGAAGGTGGTTATGGCAAAGCCCAGGTTGAGAGTTAAGATAATTTTAGAGGAGAAAAAAAAAAGATAATTTTAGAGTGAGAAAAAAAAATCATGACATGGAATCCTGATGGCAGGAGGAATGTCCTGTTACCTGACTCAACACAGCACTAGTTGAAATGATGTTACAAATAAAGCAACATAAGTAATTGTTCTTCTTATTTGTAATGTTTCTAATTAAAAAACATATCCCATGCCCACAGTATGGCTCTTCATCACCCCAGACCCTTAAGAGACATTTGGGAGAATTTAAACCTGTATTTCAAACCTGGGCCACTCAGTTCCCTGTGACTATCATTGGAGCTAAGAAATCAGCAACCTTTCTTATGAACTTGAGGGTCCACACTATTCAACCACTTACATCTTTGCTGCCTTTGGTTTGCACATTTTGATGCCAGTGTTTCCTCCGTAAAATGTCACATACTAAAATGTCAGAGTAGTCATGAAACACACTGCTGTCCAACTCTTAAACCCTTTGTATTTCTCCCAGTTTGGGAGAGAAGAAGGGTCATTATTGGATTATGTGGAAATCCTGTCCAGCATTTAGAAATATCTAGGGGCGAATGCCAGTGATGACTATTGCTGTATGTTATTACTATCTATATAGTTGTATATAATGCAAATAGTATGTGACTTGGTATAAGTGACTACCATGGCGTCTTACTTTTGATCAAGAGCAAACTGTACTCATCATATATTCCTTTCTCTCTCACTTCAAATCCAGACCAAAAGGCCTTGCCTGTTTTCTCAGTAAAACCAATGGGAATGGAGTCCTTTGATGTTCTGAGCATGTGCTGGGCACTTTCCCCATAATTATGCTGTGTATAGTTTTAGTATCCTCATTTTATAATTAGAAGCTAAAATTTAGAGAATGAGGAACTTCTATTTTTGAAATATTAAGGGATGAATTCAAATACAGGTCTTGAGTCTTTTCCTGCCTCTTCACACTGACAAATTTCCACACTGATTAAATGCTATCAGGGCCATCTAGTACAAAATAGTGAAAATAACCTCATTCTTAAAGTCAGAAAATCTGGGTCAAGTTCTAATCCTAGTAGATTCCAATTAAGTGAAGTTGAACACATCTTCCCTCCCACCCCCAGAGAAGCCAGTGACATCTTAAGTTTGGTGTCCATCATG
>VMDR010034817.1:0-10961 GCA_007922815.1 Macrotus californicus | reverse complement strand
ACAGAACACAGTGTTGATTGAATATGATATTCTGAGTTTTATGTTTTTATGACTTATAGGCACAGGAAAAGGGAATTCACTTATAAGCCAAATGGGGTTCCTACACTGTACTTTTGATCAGCTTCCCTGTAGGTTTCCAGCCCTGGTGATGACCCATCTAAATCACAGCACAACATCGGAAACACAAAGAACAAAGCGTTGCATCAGTCACCCTGAAAGGTTATGTGGAACGTACTCGCTGCTGAACATTCCCTATCATGTCCTCTCCTGTCAGGCTCTCCTTTCACTCAGTGGCCCTGTTAAATAGACTGATACTAAGTGCACCACTTGGCAAGAGCAAGACCGGGATCCGAGGCTGCTCACCGCTGCTTTCAGGAACACAACCAAAACCCAGGGAGAGACTGCCAAGTGAGCCGTTCCACACATAACTTCAAAATTTAGATTTTCTCTGAAAAGTGGCTTCGACTGAACCTAATCACAGCTAGGAAGACAGATTACTCTCTAGCTCTAATAAAGACAGTGAAAAGGACTTGGTTAAAAGTAACTGATTACATACCACTTTACATTTGGAAAGTGCTTTCCCATACAATGCCTCCTAAGTTCCTCAAACTAACACTGTGAGGTAAGATGATGATGATGATGATAATAATATCCAACATAGAGAAAAATAAATATGTTCAGGGAAGTTAATGACTTAACTAAGAAAACTCAGCCAGTAACTGGCCGACTGGGCCAGGACTTGGCAACCAGTTCAAAGTCATGCTAGCTCTATCTATCACACTACACTGCCGCACTGGGTGCAGCTCTCTGATCCCCAGAAAGCTGTGCAGTGCCAGGGTGAAGAGTGCAGGCTTTGGGGTCCCATACACCTCCATCGGACCGTGTGCCAGCTCTGCTCCTTCACCGACAATCTCTTTATACCCAAAAGTTTTCAATTTCCTTATAAGTAAGATGGGGATAACAAACTCCATCTCAAAATAAATGTTTATTGAGAACAAAGATAACATATTCAAAGGTTTTAGCACAATGTCTTAAGCAATAATAGCTCAATAAATGATAGTTCAAGAAATAGATGACCCTCTCAACTAAATGAATACACTCTCACTCTGGCTCGTGGCTCAGTTGGTTGGAGCATCATTCCACACACCAGGTTCCATCCCTGTTGGCTGTTAGGGCATGTTTGGGAGGCAAGTGATCAATGTTTCTCTCTCACATTGATCTCTCTCTCTCTCTCTCTCTCTCTCCACCTCTCTCTCCCTTCCTCTCTCTCTCTCCTTTCCTCTCTCTCTAAAATCAATAAACATATCCTCAGGTGAGGATTTAAAAAATAATAATATACCCTAAATGATCTTTAGGACACAACTGTAAAACCAAATCAGGGATAAGGTGACTCAGATAGTTACTATACTCTGCATAAAACTTCCAAAGACAGTTTCCAGTGAAGGATTTAAATGTAATAAATACAGATTAAATAAAACAGAAAGTTAAGTCTCTTAGGAGCTTCATTGTAATATTTCTAGTCACCTGTGTTTAAGGGGTGTTCAGAGCATCTTGCTTCCCATTAATCCCAAATACACTATCATTTTAGTAGTTGCAGAGATTTCACCACATGACAGCAGCATCTCACTGATACCTAGGATTGATTTATGTTGGAGCACAGACCACAGGTTCCTGGGCATCCTAGCAATGAGGCTTGGCAGGCGCAGCATCCTGCCCTGGCTTCCCACCAGGAGCTGCAACCTCCCATGCTGGTCTCCTTCGACTCCACATTCTAAATCAAGCAGGATGCACAGCTGAGACTGCATGCAACAGCACTTCCTTATATGCAATTCTGTGAGCCCAGCCAGCTCTTTTCGCAACTGGAACTAATCTGCTACATGCAATCTCCTAAATCCTAAGGAATGGCATACATTTGAGATTCTGAAGCTGTGTGGACTGGGGCCAGAAATGAGGCCAAAGCCATCAAAGGAATGTCCTGACCCTGACACAAAATGCTACATTTGATGAAAGACTCTAACAACAAGGCGAATCTCTTACAAAACATCCCTTAGCACACGGCTATTAATAATCCTGCCAGGAAAGCAGTCGCTGGTCCTCAGACAGTGCCTCTCTAGGAGGATATGTGGGAATTCTTTGAGAGAGCCTTCATGTATCTTCAGAAGGCTTTGAGAATACGCTCTCATTTTTTAGCCACACACAGCTTTTCACTTACTTTTAATCATTGCAACATTTTTTCCTTAAACCTAGTTCTGAGTATAAATCCACAAAAGACTGACTCTATACATTTCCTTAACAATAAGTAATGCTGTATTTTATCCCTTTCTCTGCGGCTAATATGAGTTAATAGGAGCATTCCACCAACAGCAGGCTTCTGGACATCATCTGCCTTCTAACTGCTCCAGTCCTCTGTATACACCTCTCTGGGCTGCAGGATCCACAAAGCTAAGACTGGCCTTCACACCTGTTTTTCCTCCCAGCTCTTACAATGTTTCGAGTTCTTAATTCACCTCGCCCCTTGTTCCTAATACCACAGACTTCTAGGACCAGTGCTGCTGACTTGACGATTGGACTCTTCAATACACATCTAATTTCAATGGACTTCCTAGTCATTACACCTGCTTTGTTTCCAAAATTCTCCCTTTTCAGACTCACAGAGAAGCTAAGCATTCTCTATGTCAAGTCAGCTACTTTAGGACAATTTGCTGATTAACAAGTCTTTTTCATTCAAGGGTTAGTTACTGAGCACAGGGCCAGGCATAGGGCAAGACATTAAGAACATGAAAAATGGACATGATCCCAGCTCGCAGGGAGGAGCAAAAACTCAGCAAATAATCATATGTCTAACTAGAAAGTGCAAGTTGCAATATGTGCTTGGAAAACATACGGGGCGGGAGGGAGTCAGGGAAGGTCCCTGAGGAAGTGATTGCTTTTGTCACAGGCCCATAATCACTCTTGTTGGTTTAATTGTGCTTTCTGATTAGCAATTGAAATCAGAATGTTGTATTAGTGTGGTTAATATTCAGCATGTGACTCAGATATTCTGCAGCTGTGTCTGGAGAGCCTGGTCCTGTTTCTTTCAGAATTCCCCATGGAACAGAAGCATTCATTTACCATGAACACATTTTATGAATTAAAATTAGAGCTACTCATTTTTCAGCCTAGTTTTTTTTTAATATTTTTTATCCTTACCAAGGGCATTTTTTCATTGCTTTTAGAGAGTAAGAGAGGGGAAGAGAGAGAGTGAGATTGTGCAAGAGAGAAACATCAGTTGGGTGCCTTCTCATATGTGCCCTGACAGGGAATCGAACCCATGACCTTTTGGTCTATAGGATGACATTCCAACCAACCGAATCACACCAGCAAAAGCTTCAGCTCAAGTTTAATGTCAGAATACAATTCTCTATTCTGTTTCTGATATTCACTGTGATCCTCAGCTACCTCCACTTTCTAGAGGAGAAAAGGGAGGTCCTCTGTGCTTAAGTGATCTCATCCATCCAAATGCTTCTGCACGCTCGTGATAGAGAAAAGGTCAGAACACAGAACTCTGAGTAGGTGGCTTTTTGAACACTGACTCAGTGTTTAGAGTGCTGCTAGTGGCATTGCTCAAGGTTACACCTGCCGTGATCCAGCCCAAATGCTTAGAATGGTGGTGCACTGAAAGAGAAAAACTGTTTGGAGAAATCAAAAGCCATGGTCCACCACCACCACGGCAAGAACCTTAGTCTTCTTGTCAAAAGAAACCATCTCTGCTCTCCTACAGACTGATGGACAGTACAGTTCATTTGTTAGTGTGAAGGGAGAAGGGAAAGGGGGGTCTGCTTTATGGAGTCATGAACAGGGGCACTCTACAAAACCTGTCGTCAAAATCCTGCAACAATCCTAAAGGGTAAGCATAGGAACTTGTTTTACAGGCACAGAAATTGAGGCTCAGGTCCATTTACACAACAGAAAGAGACAGACCTCATTTTAGAACCCACATAGCAGGGAATCCAAAGCAGTCAAGCTTCGCATTATACCTAGAGATGTTGGAAAAATATAGGGTATGAATTAAGAATTAAGTTTCTTCTAATTTCGGTAATATTTTCCATTTTTTAAAAATTGTTGTTCAAGTACAGTTGTCTCCATTTTCATGCCACCACAGCGACCTCCCCAACCCCACCCATCCCCATCTCCCACCCTCAAACCTACCCCCAATGACTTTGTCCATGTGTCCTTCATACATGTTCCTTGATGGACCTTCCTCTATTTTCCCCCATGACAAGTGTCCATTTTACATATTGATTTATCAACAGAAAGTTTTAACTTTTAAAAAGTCAGAGACCAGGAAAAGTAGTTCAAAGTTAAAGGCTCTGAAGTCCAACACACTTGGGTTTTCATCCTAACTCTGCTGCTCACTCACTTTACATGTCTCCCTGATTTTTTTTATCACCAATAAAATTGGATAAATAATGATCCCTCCCCATTAAGATTTTTCAAGTACTGTCTTGAATAATGCAGGCTTGCCGCTTAACTCAGTGTCTGGCACACACTCAGGAAATGGTAGCTATCTTTTTATAATCTGTATTCACATGAATGAAATTGTTCCTTGAAGCTGCATAAGTGGTTTTGTAAGATCTAGTTGAATGAGTTCACACAAAACATTTTTAATAACAGCTGGGCTTTACAATATATATCCTAAGGGTCTATAGACTTCATATTCCATTGTTTGTCTCAACTTTCTAGAAAACCTAGCTGTTAAGTCCCTGAAGCAAAACATAAGACATGCCATGTAAAATATATATATATGGAATCCAGAAGTCAGTGACGAAGGTTCAAGTCCTAAGTCTTTCCATCTGTAGCTATAGTCTTGAGACATTCATTTAATCCTTACGAACTGATCAGTAGTCTTATATTTGAGGTAAGAAAAATAGGATTCACCTGTTCCACATGGCTTCACTATCAAAGTAAACATGAAAATCTATTAAGTATGTTTTTCAGTAAGTAAAACAAAAATGCAAGGGTAGATTTCTGTTAGGGCATATAAGCACCGCTGTCATTAAAAGAAAGCAAAGCTAAAAGGAATGAGAGCAAATCAGTGGGTACAAACATGATTTTTTCACCTCTGGAATATTCATTATGTGCTAACGTTTTTAAGGTTGTATAACGAATATCATAAAGCTGGAAAAACATCAGGTAGTGTTCGAGGTCATAGTTTTACTAACATAAACGTATTCTTTGGAACTCGGATTTTTTCAATCACAGGACATTTTAATTAAGGTCTCAGGCCAGTCTGCCTTGGTGATTTATATGATATTTTGTCAAGTATTATATTTTTAAATTAAGTGCTAACAAATTCTAGATGAAATGAAAGTCCTATCTAATGAAATCAAATAATTGCATCAAATTAAATATATTTCTTAAAAAGTAAGTATAAATTTTGTAGAAAAAATCTGAAGATTGATGTATAAGCTTACTCATTTTAAATAATGAATGTTTCTCTAACATCATTATATGTATTTAAGATGCCATGTTAGAACCAAAACAGTTTCGTAAGATTTCAGCTTCACATTTGGGTATGGAAGAGACACATTAGGTTTCTCAAGGCAATTTTTGTTGCATAGAGTAAGCTTAAACACTAAGCTTATTTTAACTGGCTTAGAATCAGTGTTATATAAATCTTAGTAGAGTATCACTTGAAACCAACTTTATTCCTAATGGTACAAAAATAGATACAATGCAATACTTCTTTCCTAATTAATGTTTTGAAAATATATTTAAGGAGAAGACAAAACAAATAACTTGATATCCACCCACCATCCTAAGCAAGTACCTCTCCCAAATGCCTCCCTAGGGCTAAGTTTGTTATCCTCACCCTTCACCTGTGGTTCTCTCCCCTACTTATTCACCCCACCAAGGAAGCTGACACAACAACACCTCATCCTCATCCTCATCCCCATCCTCATCCTGACATAACAACACCTCATCCTCATCCCCATCCTTATCCTCATCCTCTTCCTGACATAGCAACACCTCATCCTCATCCTCATATAGCAACACCTCATCCTCATCCTCATCCTGACATAGCAACACCTCATCCTCATCCTCACCCTGACATAGCAACACCTCATCCTCATTCTTATCCTCATCCTCATCCTGACATAGCAACACCTCATCCTCATTTTCATCCTCATCCTGACATAGCAACACCTCATCCTCATCCTGACATAGCAATACCTCATCCTCCTTTTCACATGGGAACATTCCCACTGTACTTGTCAAGCTTTAAAGTCTTGATTCTTACTAGACCACTGATTTTTAACCTTTTTCATCTCATGGCACACATAAACTAATTACTAAAATTCTGCAGCATATCAAAAAATATATATTTTTTGCCAATCTGACAAAAAATGTGTATAATTTTGATTCATTCACACCAAATAGCTATTATGTTGTGTAAGTGGTTGTCATTTTTTTATTTGAAATCTAAGGGAAAAGAGGTCAGTGCCCCACTAGCCATGGCACATGGGTTGAAATCACTGTTCTCGACCAATGCGGTCCAGAGTTAAAAGGTACCAGGTTCCCTGACCCAATATCAGCCCAACACAATGAGTGTAATTCTTCCCCTGGGTTATGTACCACTCCAATCTTTTCTCTTTCCCCTTCAATTCTTTCCTACCATGGTGCAACCCTTAGGGACCTGAGTCTCTTAAGGACACAGGAGTCAGTGAGTACCTCTCAGGATCACAAGGAAAGCAGAAGAAACTTCAAAACCAGCCAGCCCTTGGCAGGTTGGTTACAGAGGAAGCTGACCTGTGGAGATTCCAATGGTTATTTGTCAAAAACCAAAATTGAACATCACTTTTGCAGCACGATGGAGCCATCCTTCAATAAACACTGCATTTTCTGAAGCCTTACATATTTCTCATTCATCAAGTCAAGAGAATAAAATTTCACCTAAGAGTGTTAAAGGAAGATAATAAAAAATTCCATAAAAGAGCCCAAATCTTTCAAATCTTGCTACATGAAATTTTATTATCTTTTGTATACGGGGTCTGGTTGTGTATCAACTTAAATCATCTTCATATCTCCAAATCAATTTTCTTGTTGCACATAACTCCAGAGGAAAAAACAATGTGACCTCTGCTGATCAATTTTTATGCTTTGAAAAAAACAGAAATATGATTATTGCCACTTCACAAGCCTATCTAGGCTATTTATACACCCTAAAATGCCTTTACAGGATATTTTTTAAGTTAAAAGGTTTCAGGTTTACTTGATCATAACTTTCAGCTCTATGAAGATTTACTACAGAGAAGGAAACCAGATGTTTTTATACCTTCACTGAGGCCAGAACAAGAGTTTAAATTGCAATGAGAGGGATTTTACGAGATTGAATTGTAAACATGAATTGTTGGTAGGGGCAGGAGATGTTTTAATGCGTAATTAAGGATTAACTGTCTGAAATGGTTTCAATATTTAATCATATACAATAAGCTCTGGGGACCCCTTGCAGACCTATGATTCTGTAGAAATGGACCATGATCTAGGTGAATCTTTGAAGAAAGAGAGGTTTTCTATGTCAAAGAAGGATTAAAAATGTAGAATCCACATATATTATGATTAAACTTCTATTTCTTACCAGCCTCATAAATCTTTCAAAATGAAAAACAATCTTTCTTAATAGTGTTTACAACATTCTTCAAAAAAGTTTGTAATCCTCCCACTGGAATTTACCGTCCTTAACAACTTTGTTACTATTCCTGCTGAGAAGACCTGAATCAAACTGCATCAGAGGTTGGAGACAAGATGCTCACTAAGCTGGCAAAGAGCATCCAAGGGGCTCATGTGATGGATGCATCCTCTACCACGGTGGGGATAACTATGACAGTTCGCAGACACATGAGGTTACCATGGTCCTGAGCAATTTGTTCACACTGTGGGTGATAAATGGATTAACAAAGCATACAGAAGTACACATCTAAATTAATTTTTCTTGGAAAATATTCTCTCTGTCTGAGACTTGAAACCAAGTTAGAACAACCTATTTTAGCCAACCAGCCAAGAGTTCAGGGCTACATGATTATACGATTATTCTTCTTCACAGAAACGTTCTAATATACTTACAATGAAAAGTAATCAACTTATTTTTTCCTTAGGAAAGAATCCAGACCAAGAGAAGAAACAGGAGCAGATGGGTTTCTTAACTGCACTATTTTCACCTGCTTATGGAATTGTGGCATCTTTCACATTTGGATCTTCCCATTTGAGAAGGTGATCATCCGGAACTCGAGCCCTGGCTCTCTGACTTCTGTGTTAATGTTACCCTTTGTAAGGTGTTTAGCCAAGATTGTTACACAAATGTGCAGGGTCAGTCCTGGGAATAACTGTGAAGTCTCACAAATATGTCATTGTTTTTTTTTGTGCCAAACACACTTTTTGCTCTCTTTTTACCCTTTTACGTGCACTACTACCAGACCCACACACACGCAGGCTACTGGACAGGATCTTCAGACTAAATTCATCTCTTGTTCTCATTCCTCATCAAAATTCTCAGCTCAACCTTTTCTGGACTCATTCATTAGAAACGTCAAATGTTCAAATCTATATTTCCACTTGAATATTAACTTTAGATTATAAAGCATACATATGTAAGCTTTTATGTATATCTCATTTTACTCCTCATAAAAACTCCATAGCATGAATATTATTTTCTTCTGTTTAAGCAGTGAGGGAACTAAGGCTGAGATGGATATCTAGTGAGATGTACAGCCAAGACTAAAAGGCAAGTCCCTGTCTCTCAATGTCATGACCGTAGTACACAAAATAGGAAAGAAAGTCATCTCTGTAGCCTAGTCCAGTGCTACATGCACTAGTTTTAAGTGGACAGTTGTTGCATTGAAGGGAGTAAAACTAATAGTGACTTAATGTATTACCTCATTTTAATATATGCATTTTAAAAGAGAATAATTTGGTCAATTAAGTCTTTAAAACAAGAAAATAAATTTCCAATGTTGAAATATTAAGCATTAATTTATTCATTCACACATTCACTCAACAGACCCTATGGAACACCGCCAATGCGTCAGACACTGTACAAGGTGCTACGAACACAATGTGGACAGGCATCTTTACATGTCTAGTGTCAGCAGAGATAAGCAACTAGCCACCATTGATTACAGTAGAATGATAAATAATACAAGAGAAATTTGCACAGGAAACTAGAGACACAAAGATGTCTGGGAAGACACCTGTGAAGGCTTCATGTGTAATATGACAAGTGAGCTAAGTTCTGTACAATGAGGAAGTTGGTGATAAGAAAGGAAGGATGTTCCAGACACTTAGGGCGACATGAGGAAGACACAGGTGGGAAGCAGCCGAGATAAGGAAGGAACCACAGTCGTTAAGAATGATTCTGAACAACATGTAAGGCACAAAAAGGAGACTAAAAATGAAGGTTCATGGGCCTATTTAGGATTCTTAAATTTATCTTGAATCTTAAGGAGAACCATCAAAAGATTATAAGAATAACATTTTTGTTACAAAAAAGATTACTCTAGCAGTAAGGAGAATTAGAAACATGCGTTAGACAACCATCTGGGGCAGGAAAGATTTCCCAATGTTTTTAAACCACATGGTAGAGAGCCACCTCTTCCAAATGATCCTGACACATTTAAAAACAAAACCCTCCTCCCCCCCAAATCCCTCATGTATAATAACCAAACACTTCAAAAAATTTTCAGCATGCCTACTAACACAAAGCTGTGTTAAACATTGCTTTTTCCCACTAAAGCACTGTATATTATTAAGGAATTTTGCCTTCTAGCTTGTCTGAGTGAATGTTTTGGCTTGGCCCTTTTCTCAAAGATTTATGAATGAGAACTCACTGTGGAAATTATAGAAGACAGGTAGTAACGGTTTCTGTGTTCTGTCAAAAGCCATGTTTTAACAGTGAGAATTAGTGGCTACATGACAGCACTAGTTTGAAATGTAGCTCAAATTAAATTCAAACAATACTTAAAATTAAAGGATCTCTCGCTTGCTTTCATAGAAAAAGGTCAGTTCTCCAACTGTTGACAAGAAGAGAAAAAGGAGCTTGATATTTAAGGGAAACTGTCTATGGCTTTAGGAAACTATGAAGAAAATTGACAGTCTCAGTGGTCTATTTTATTAAGTTCTAGTGAGGGTTTGGAAGTAATAATTGAACACGTCAATTGTAAAACATAAAGAAAAAGGATGAGAAAGAAACTCGTCCTTAATTGGGTAATCAAGACACATGGCCTCCTATTTCCAAACTGAAAAGTTTCAGAGGACAATGAGACAAATAAACACATTGTCTTTAGGAATGAAAATAATAAAGACTATAAATGATGGAGAAGTCAAAAAAGAAAAAGAGGCAGCAAACAGTATTTCTCTAAAAAGAGGAGGCAAGCAAAAAAGACATAATTTAACATTTTCTAAAAAGATGCAGATGTGAGCATTTTGGAAGGCAGATGTAATGTGAAGAGGGTTGAGCTCATGAAAAGCAATTGCCAGAGAATATTTCCATCTCACAACCCAATGTACCTTTTTCAAATAAGTTATCAATTATAAAATTGCTAATGGAATTCTCCTTTCATCCGTAAGTAAAATATTAAAGATTTTTCATGGTTTTTAACTGTAGAAAAACAAAGACTATAACCATATGAAAAATATATGGATATGCCTTTTCTCCACACTAAGAAATATTCCAAGCCAAAACCCTTAGTAAAGGCCATAATGATGAACATACTTTAAAAGAAAAATTATTAATTTATTTGAGAGAGAGGAAGGGGGAGAGAGACTGAAGCAGAGAGAGAGAGAAGCAGTTTGTCATTCTGCTTATTTATGCATTTATTCATTAATTCTTGTATGTGCCCTGTCTGGAGATCAAACCCTTTACTTTGCATATTGGGAAAACACTGTAACCATCTGAGCTACCCGGCCATGGCATAAACATATTTTTA
>VMDR010034816.1:0-10954 GCA_007922815.1 Macrotus californicus | reverse complement strand
CTTTAGCATATCGTTTGCTGCTTTTTATTTCTCTAAATCCCAGATAGGAAATAAGTTGGTACCTTAAGACTGTGTGGATAATTTGACCAATATATGGGGAATGTTTGCACAGACTCACCGAGGTTATAGTTTTGTGTCTCTCACTTTAACATTGGCAGGACTTCAAGCAAATCATGGGAAATGAAATAAATGGAGAGTTGGCAATTGCCTCTGAACTTTCCCTTAACTTCTATGTTTTATTTTTATTTTTACAGCAAAATTTCCCTGTTTTATTTTTCTTTTTTATTGTATTTTTTCCACTACAATTTAGTCCCCTTGTACCCTCCTACCCACTTGCAGTCCCCACACTGCTGTCCATGTCCATCAGTTCTTTTTGCTCAATCGCTCCATCCTCTAACCTCCCCCCACTTAGCTTCATCCTGCTCTCTCTGAGTCTGTTTCTACTTCACTTGTTAGTTCATTTTGTTCATTAGATTCCACATATGAGTGAAATCACATGGTATTTGTCTTTCTCTGACTGGTTTATTTCACTTAGCATAATGTTCTCCCGGTCCACCCATACTGTAGCAAAGGGTAAAAATTTCTCCTTTACTATGTGGCCGAGTAGTATTCCATTGTGTAAATGTCCCATAGTTGTTTTATCCACTTATCCTTCTACTGGTGGACACTTGAGCTGCTTCCATATCTTGGTGATTGTAAATAATGCTGCAGTGAACACGGGGGAGCTTATGTTCTTTCAAATTAGTGTTTTGAGTTCCTTTGGATATATTCCCAGAAGTGGGATCACTTGGTCAAAGGCTGATTCATTTTGAATTTTTTAGATATCTCCATACTGCTTTCCACAGTGGCTGCACCAGTCTACATTCCCACCAACAGTGAAAAAGTGTTCCCCTTTCTCCACATTCTCGCCAGCACTTGTTGTTTGTTGATTTATTGATCATAGCCATTCTGACAGGTGTGAGATAATATCTTATTTTGGTTTTAATCTGCATTTCTCTGACGATTAGTGACATTGAGCATTTTTTCATATGTCTATTGGTAATCTGTATGTTCTCTTTGGAGAAGTGTCTCTTCAAGTCCTTTGCCCATTTTTAATTGGGTTGTTTGTTTTGGGGTTGAGTTTTTTAAGTTCTTTATAAATTTTGGATATTAAACACTTATCAGATGTATCAGCAAATATGTTCTCCCATTCTGTGGGTTGTCCTTTTATTTTGTTGATGATTTCCTTTGCTGTGCAAAATCTTTTTAGTTTGATATAATCCCATTTGTTTATTTTTTTTCTTTTGTTTTCCTTGCCTGGGGAGATATGTATGATGAAATATTGCTACAAGAAAAGTCTGGATTTTGCTGCCCAAGTTTCCTTCAGTGATTTTTATGGTTTTGGGTCTAACATTTAAGTTATTAATCCATTTTGAATTCATTCTGTATGTGGCATAAGAAGGTGGTCTACTTTCATTTTTCTGTATGTATCTGTCCAATTTTCCCAACACCATTTGTTGAATAAATTACCTTTAACCCATTGTATATTCTTGATTCCTCTGTCAAATATTAATTACTGTACAAGTGTGGGTTTATTTCTGGACTCTCTATTCTGTTCCGTTGACCTATGTGTGTTTTTATGCCTGTACCATGCTGTTTTGACTACTGGCCTTATAGTATAGTTTGATATTAGGTAACATGATTCCTCCAACATTTTTTTCTGTCTTAAGATTGCTCTGACTACTTGGTGTCTTTTGTGGTTCCACATAAATTTTTGAAGTATTTGTTCCACTTCTGGGAAATATGTCATTGGTATCTTGATAGGAATTGTGTTGAATCTATAGATTGCTTTGGGTAGTATGGACGTTTTAATGATGTTAATTCTTCCTATCCATGCACATGGTATGTGCTTCCACTTCTTTGTATCTTCTGCTATTTCTTTCTTCAGCATCTTATAATTTTCCGAGTATAGGTCTTTTACATAGTTAGGTATTTTATTCTTTTTGAAGCAAATGTGAATAAGATTGTTTTCTAAATTTCCCTTTCTGTTAGTTCATTATTGACATATAAAAATGCAACTGATTTTTGAATATTAATTTTGTATCTTGCTCCTTTGCTGAATTCATTTGTCAGTTCAACTGGTTTCTTGGTGAAATCATTGGGGTTTTCTATGTACAGTATCATGTCACCTGCAAATAAAGATGGTTTTACTTCTTCCTTTCCAATTTGGATGCTTTTTATTTCTTCTTCTTGTCTGATTGCTGTGGCTAGGACTTTTAGAACTATATTGAATAAGAGAACATTTTATCCAAAAACAGCAAAATATACATACTTTTCAAGTGCACATATAATGTTTTCTAAGAGAGACTACATGTTAGGACACAAAACCAGTCTCAATAAGTTTAAAAAGAATGACATCATATCATGCATCTGCTCTGACCACAATGCTATAAAACTAGAAGGACACTGAAAAACATTCAAAGACATAGAAACTCAGTAACATCCTATTAAACAATGAATGGGTCGACAATGAGATCAAGGGAGAAATCAAATAATATCTTGAAACAAATGAAAATGAGAACACAACATTCCAAAATCTGTGAGACACGGGAATGTAATCCTAAAAGGGAAATTCATAATATTACAGGCCTATCTCAAAAAAAAAAAAAAGCTAAATAAACTAACTTTACACTTAAAGGAACTTAAAAAAGAACAACAAACAAAGCCCAAAATGAGTAGAAGGAAGGAAATAATAAATATCAGAGCAGGAATAGCCCTGGCTGGTGTGGTTCAGTGGATTGAATGCTGGCCTGCAAACCAAAGGGTCGCAAGTTCAATTCCCAGTCAGAGCACATGCCTGGGTCACAGGCCAGGTCCCCAGTAGGGGTATGCAAGAGGCAACCACACATTGATGTTTCTCTCCCTCTCTTTCTCCCTCCCTTCCCCTCTCTCTTAAAATAAATAAATAAAATCTTAAAAAAAAGATAAAGACCACATTAACTGTGTTTTTTTTATTGAGAAGGTGTTGTCCATCACCAGTATGCTCCTCCAGGCCTAACAATTAATAAGGAGTACTACACCTCAATGTTCTTCATTGGTTGAGAGATGCAAAATGACAAAAACGGCTGCAGCTATAGGCAACCAGTGATTGGCTGCTTCATCACGACAATGCGCCTGTTCATGCATCATGTCTCATGCAGAGCGTTTTGGTGAAACATCAAATCACCCAGGTGACTGAGTCCCTCCTACAGCCTAGATTTGGTGCTCTACAACTTCTGGCTTTTCCCAAAATTAAAAACACCTTTGAAAGGGGGCAACTTTTAGACTGTTAATGAGATTCAAGAAAATATGATGGGGCAGCTGATGGCAATTCCAACAAAGGATTTTGCAGTTTTCTGAACAGTGAAAGAAAAGCTGGGAGAGCTGTGTGAGGTCCCAAGTTGCCTGCCTACTCTGAAGGGAACTGAGGCATTATTGTCCTATGTACAATGTTTCACATATCTTATATCTTCTTCAATGAATGTCTCTTGTTTGTGGCTGCAAACTTTCTGGACAGGACTTGTATATTAATTTAATGCTCAAACAACCCTAAGAAATGTCCCAGGTCCCAAGCTGGCAAAGTTAGGGTTCAAACCTGGAATCTGGGTGTACAGTCCATACTCTACCACTTTGCGATTACCTGGGAACTTTTACTACTAAACCCCAGTCTTTTCTTCTCCTGCATGCTTTACTTATATACTAAAATGTGGACATTGAAAAATTACCTTAATCAGTATCTAATAGATTTTTTTAAACACTGAAATTATGATGAGTTACGTGGACGTAGAAATTTTGTTGTCCCCCACTCAGATGAAATAACATAATTGTTTTTAAAACTATAATGATTCTTTTTGAATGAGGTGTGCTATGAGTTGATGAGGAACCGGACTAAGGATTAGAGGATCTGGATTGTTAAACAATTTTCTGACTCCATGGCAGGTGGTTTCTCTTCTTTGTTCATGCTTCCTCAAATGTAGTTTAGCTGTGGGTTGTGTCCTGGCTTGACGTTTTACAGTTCCAAAATTCTGCGAGAGCAGCCACTTTTCCCAAATGCTGACACCACAGAAGAATCTTTCAACACATTTTTCTAGAATGATCTTTTGTGAACGTCTACTGTAGCTCCTTTAGAAGAGCAAGTAGTCGAAGGCATGAGTCACAGAGCACCTGACTCCTTAAACTGCTAAGTGGAATTTTTACCTCATTTTCATGAGAGTGATTTTAGGAGACTGGAACAGTGTGACAGGTCAAAGCTAAGCCAGCCGTCAGTAAAGGACTGAGCTGTAACTCTGTGTCCAGGTGGAAGAGAGATGGTGAATTAGTTCTCCTGAGCTCTGCCTTTTGCCCTCTGCCAGATGGCCTTACTGAAGAAAGCAGTAGGCCACTTAATAGGCCAGACTTAGGCCAAATCCCGTATAAACTTCTGTTGGGTTTTTCCAACATATAGAAACACACTCTAACATAAAATTTAGAACAGCAAAGGAAACTTACCAACATTTTAGTTGTTTACAATTATTTATCTTTAATGTGTATTTACAAACCATGAAATCCAGTGTTTCATTTCATTATACGGTACTTTAATTAAACCCCCTGATCTAAAGATTTAAATGTTTATTCCAGCCAGCTTCCAAGTCAAAACTGACACATACAGAGACAAGAGTTTAAAATGGGATTGCATGGTCACAGCCAAAGCTTAATGTCAGCTGCCAAGCAGGATGCAGGATGCTGGCAACTGCCATCTCGGCAGACAATCTCTGAGCTGCCAAAGCCTGGGAAAAAAAACTGATTTTCTTTAAGGGCAGCTAAATGTTTTAGGGGATTGCACTGGATTGAATTTGTAAAATATCTACTGGATCTCTTAATTGAATTATAAAGCTTTGTATGAGAACTTCATTTTAAATACATTCTGAAGAGGACTCAACAATCTGTATACAAAACACTTCAGGATTCAGTCTAAAACACTGTGGCAAGGATTCTGGAAGCCTCTGAATCCGCACCCATCTTTTGAAATACAGAATTGTTACTTACCTTGAAAATGACCCCTAAATCAAGTAGATGGGTGACCTTGTTTTATAAAGTTTAGAGCATTAAATTACAGTCATTGAAAGGACAAAGCATTGTCTCGGTAGTATTTCAAAAATAATCATAGGAGTGGGTTTTGCTATTCAGTTACACTTGGCCTTTTTGCCCAGCAATAGTTAAAATTTGCACAAAATTACAAACAAGAACAATTATTTCAGTCCTAGGAGACAGCAGGAGATTAGCTGTTAGACCTTTTATAAGCAGGGAGGGAAAGTGAGGAGTAAATATGAGATAATTTGTCCAATATTAGCTGTTCAAATCCTGGGTTTAATATTCATGTGACCTTAGAAATAATCGTTAACTCTTATCTAAAATAGTTGTTAAATCACACCTGCTTCTCCGAACTAAGACAGTAAAATTCAATGTGAAAGCAACATGCATGGTGTCTGGCACCTAGATGGCAATCAACAGACAGTGTCTGAATCTTGAATCTTGACACATTTATCTGCACTCGTCACAGACTCTTGTTATTCCATTACTGGATAGGAGGTTTCCTTTTCACAAGCGATCATGACTAACTTCCACAGCTTTAAATAAAAGGGCTGTAAATATACACACCCATAAGAATAATGCAATTCATCTTAAAAGAAGATGCAAAATCCTGTACCTCTTGAATATTTGGGGGTAGCTAGAATCTCGGTATTTGCATTTCCATGGAGTGACACATGCACACTATTGCCCAACCCCCTTCTCACTCTTCTCCTGCTAGACTAGTCTGTCTACATTCCTCAGTTATGGACTAACCATATTTTCCAGTCTTTAAGCATTTAGAGATTTGCTGTCTTCACTCTTCTCCTGTCTGCTGGATTGTGATGAAATAATCCTGAGCCCAAACTTTCACTTTAGGTGGGCTGTCATAAGACTTAAACTGACAAGGATACTGTTAGCTACATACTTAAAACCATGTATTGCCCCAACTCTGGTAGTAAGCTTTAATAGAAATGAAGCTGACATATTAATGGCCATCTGGCTGACTCTCACCTGATTCTAAGTTCAACAGGAAAGATAGATGCTATTTATTGATCCCCTAAGAGCTCAATGAAGAAGGCTAAATCTCAAGCTACAAATGCAGCTGTAAGCCTAATGAAAAACATTTGTCCAACATGTAGACGGATGAATGATGCCATCCAACAATGTGTAAAACAAGTGAGGAAATGAGTGAAGAGACATCCACATAACACTTTCTGTATCTCCCCCTTTCCACATAAGATGGAGATAATTAGTATGTGTTTATCTGCCTCTTCCATTATGCTGTATCTTAGAGGGCCAGAGCAAAGTATCAGCAAAGTCCTTGGGTCAGAATTTTGGCAAGTATATGAGGTCTACATACAGAAGGGTTTAAGCTCAAGATGGAAAACCTAGGCTCAGAACCATCAAAAAAGTTTGATAAGTTATTACACAATGAATGAAGAGTTCCCTGCCATGGAAGAGCAGAGATTGCCATCATTGCAATGAGATAAAGGAATCTCAACCACCAGCTGGGTGGCTGGTTTTTAAGCTCCCATCCAACCATGATATGTGATGGCGGTAATTTTCTAATGATCACCTCTTTCTCTTTCTAGACTAATGACTATCTTCTCTTAACTTCTTCATTTTTCTTTAAATTCAGTTAGCCGTTCAATTCTAATATTTCGGGAAAAGTAGAGATTTGCTCGTTAATTCTGGCATAAAACTCACATACCAGCAAGTACAATGTACAAAGCAGAATTGAATTTCCTTAAGAAAGCTGAGGATGAGAGTGATTATACCAACTGCATTATGATTTTGCAGAGAAAAACGAAAGCCAGACCTCAATCAGAGACAAGGTTTCTTAGCACTGTACTCAAAATAATTGGTTAAATGTATTTTTCTATGGTTCAGAGTTTTTCATTTATTAATAGATACATTCCAAAGTGAAGTCACAAATGCACATATCTGCGGATTTCTGCCTTCCTAAAGGTAACTTGAAAGTTGGAACGAACCTGATCAGTTCACCTGACAGTGGTAATTACCCTGCAGAAAGATGGAGATAGCTGGTACATTGCCTCTAGACTACCACATATATTATATATAGCCTCTTTAAAAATTCATTGAGTAAAATCATTGTTTCATGTGACTGATGATTTATCAGAATCTTTCCAGGTATTTGAATTAAAGTTAACAAGGCAGTGTAGCCACTTTCTTTAAGACTCACATTTGAATTTACAACTGCCTATCTTCCTGCTTTCTCTCTCCCTCTCTGTCTCTCTGGCAGGAGGTTTTTCTGATTTTCTTCAATAAAGTCTAAGATGTGCACACAGAAAACAGAAAATTCTACTCCATAATATGTCAAAATGTTTATAATTTTTTACATTAAATGAACTTAGGAGAGTTAACACATCTCATATGTTTCTTGCTGTTTGAATATAGATTCCATTGATTACCATAAACATTAAAACTCATTTTTATGGCTTGATTGAACACACTCCACAATACTAAGGTTGATAAAAATCTAAAGTTTTAGAAACCCAGAAAGTCCTGGCTTTCATATATTTTCTCCACATTCTGATTGACAACTGAGCAGCCCTTCTGTAATTTATTCTGTTCTTTCTGTATTTAATCATTGCTCTAAGGTGAACAGAATAAGGCTGACTTTGTCTCAAACCTCTTGTTTTTTCTTATCTACTCATCCCACTTCTAATATAAGGAGCAACTTAAAAAAAGCCCAACTTTTGTTTTTTGTTGGTTTCGACATAAGGTAGTCTAAATCTAGGGCTAATATCCTACTTTAACTACATTACTAAGAATGTTTGTTAGATCTATAATTGAATGTAGGGGACAAGGGATAGTTTTATCAAATTTATTTTAAAATATTTAGAGATAAAACAACCAGATATGAGATATGGCCATTGATTGAATCAAACTGGCACTAATAGACATTTTGGCAACTTGGGAAATGTGAATATAGACTGGGTAATAAAACTTCCTGATGTATTAAAAATGGGGATCATATAAAAAGGGCAGGCTACAAAAGAGCAGGCATGATATGATATTTAGAATTGAAAAGCTCATATATATCTGTATATCCATGTAGAAACATAGGTAAGTAGCTGAAAGAACATCATTTCAGATGTAAATAATGATCATCTATGGGTCGTGGAAATATGATATTTTTATTTTATTTTACTATTTTATCTGTATTTTCTAATTTTCTGCAATATACTGAAATTGCCTTTTTAATCTTAAAAAATAAAAGTGAAGGGGGAGGGGATAGTGGGGGGAAGGGTTTCCAGGAAACACTATAAAGGACACATGGACATAACCAAGGGGGAGGGTGGGAGCGGGAGAGGGGGGTGGGATTGGCTGGGGTCGGGGGAGAGTGGTGGGGGGAAAATTCAAACTGTAATTGAACAACAATAAAGTAATTAAAAAAAAAGACAAAAACTGAAAAAAAAATAAAAATAAATAAATAAAAGTGAAACACAGAAATAGAATTTTAAAAGACATGTAGGCTCAGGTTCAATTATTACACTAATTCTACTTCATGTCCATTCTTGCACCCAGGTAAATAATCAGAATAAAGATGTATCACTTTCTTTTGATCAGTGGCTCTGGCCTAATGCCCCCAAAGCAAAACTTTAGTACAATTTTTCAGTTCAGCATCCCTGAGAAACAGACTTTGAGACACAGATTACATGTAATAGATTCATTAAGGAGTTCTCTCAGGATTAAAACCAGGGGGAGTAGCAGAAAGGAAAGGAAAAGAGAAAAAAAAAGTAGAATTGGACAGAAGTTGACCATGATTTATTCTCAAGGTAGACAAAGTGACCCCTCAGAGTTGTCCTGAGTGAGTGGAGACAGCAAGCCATTAAGAACCTATACTAATTTTTCATTGGGTATGTGCTATCCCAGGAAATGGACATGATATTGAGCAAGGCAGCTGTCTTCCACTAAGGGAATTGGCCCAGAGGACTAATAGATAAAGGTTGTCTACCAGCAACACTCCCAGGAGATGGAGTAAAATTAAGTCCTTGATTCCTAAGGTAGGATATGGGCAGTATACTGCTGTGTTCACATAAGAGGACACTCGAAGCCCTAACTTTACATAAGTAGTGTCCTGTACCCTAAGTTCAACCCTAAAAGGGAGAATATACAAGAGTACAACCTCAAAGCCATAGTCAGAGAGGCAAAGAACAGGAAAATGAGCAAGAGAGAGGACATTAGCCTTAATGCCCATTCCATGACACATAAGAGAGTAAGGGTCCAGCTTGCATCTCCCCAAAAAGACACGGTTTCAATTTACAACTCTTGCTTCTTAGATGGAAGACAGAGATGAGACACCATGCCCTAAATGCAGATGAAACTTTATCCCCTCTGAAAGCTCCATTTATGAAATAATTGAGGTCAATCTGTCTTTTCTTGTCCTTGACCATAACTCATTCATGGACATATTAGAAAGTTCTGTGTGGGGGATATGAAGAAGAAGAGGAGAACTTCGTTACCTTTTCAAGTCAATGGTTAAATTCTACCAATGACTGATTGGGTGAAGGGGGTGGAAAAGAGGAATCTCAAAGACAATGTCAATATTGTTAACTTAAAGGATGCAGATCAAAGAGAACATGACATATTATTCAACCAATGGTGTTGGAATAACTGACTATCCCTTATAAAGCAATATTAAAGTCAATTACTATTATATCATATACACAAATGAATTTCATGTACAGTAAATAACTAAACATTAAAAATAAATATAGAAGTTTTAATATTTGAGTGATTACATGACATACACATACACCCTCCCTAACACAAACTTACTCCAAATTACTCCAAATGCCTAGAAATGACAGGGAAAAAGTAAAGCTAAATAGATGCATACCTATATTGGAAATAAGAAGATGCCCAGCTAACTAAAAATCAAGTAAGGTTGCCAGATAAAATACAGGATGCTTAGCTAAATTTGAGTTTCAGATAATTAACAAATATCTTTTTAGACAAAGTAGGATCCATGGAAGATTTAGGACATTCCCACACTGAAAATCTTTTTTTTTTCATTTTTAATATATAGTACATTTAGTAATTTAGTGTATTATTATCCTTTTTAGTATATTTGCTAAATCTGGCAATCAAAATATAGGATTCTTCAAAGAAAAAATAAAGTATGATTAGATAAAAGAAGAAAATTATTTATAAAACCTGATATGGTTAAAAATAATACATGGAAACATTAAGAATACTGATTTTAACCTTAGAAATCTCTGGTATGATTTCTAATTGGGAATCTGAACCTCCCTCTGTCTGCCCATCAGATTCCTCACTCACTCGGGACAAGGAGCACTTAGTTCCCTTATTCCATGTAGGCTGTGTTTCAAGTATTAAGGATTGTTGGGTAAAGCAGAGGAAAACAGAAGCTCTTGCATTCCCTTCCCACATCCAGATTTACTGAAGATCATCTCCATGGAACCTTGTCCTTGTCCTATATAAGAATGGTCTCCTTTGACAAAAAAATTTTCACAATGAAATAAAATCAACATTACTGCTTAACATAGTTCCCATAACAACTAAGTCTGGAACCAATGGCATGGAGCTTAGATGCATAACATATGAGCAAAGGTTATGTTGTCACTTGCATTTTCTTATTTCCACACTGTTTGCTCATGATTAATAATAATAGCTACTTAGAAGTATTCTTTGGTCTCAGCAAGATGAATATTTTGGCAAATGTTGCCTGAGGCTAATACATTTGGATATTGATCAAGAAATTCTTCTAACTTTGCTTATTAACAACCTTAAAATTCTCCTACAGTCTCATATTCTTTCAGTCGCAGTTTTTTCAAGGACCTCTTTAGATGAATGTACAGCATAATTCAGGTTATAACTCTATGCTTTTTTTAAGGTA
>VMDR010034815.1:0-10954 GCA_007922815.1 Macrotus californicus | reverse complement strand
CACCGTTTTTGGAGCCTTCTGTTCTCTTGTCAATGCCCTTAGAGAGGTCTTTGTTTTTCTCCCATGTTGGGTCTCCTGTTTTCCTGGCTCCTGTCTTTTTCTTGATTTCTACTCTTATTTGCTCTTTCTCTCTGTAAACTTTCATGCCATCACATTTTACTTTTGTGATCCTGTTTTCATCTCCACAGTTCTTTTTGGTCTTAGAATTTTTTTGGTTGTAGCATCCCTTTCTTGTTTCACAGACTCGATATCTTTTTATGTCTCTCTGAGACATTTATCACAGTTTAAAAGTTTATATATTTAAATGACCATGTTTTAAATGTTCATGCATTTATTATTTTTAATAGGCAATACGTGCACATGGTAAAGCACTCAAACAATAAAGAAAAGATATTCAGGGGAGAGTGAGCCTTCCTTCCTCACTTGACACCTGCCATGCAATTACCCAACACCAAGGTCTTCTCTTTTAGGCAGGTAAGTATCCTCTGTAAGAACCCTAGTCTCCAGCTGGGAGGTGTGTAAACCTGGCTGCCAGGGTCTAGGACCCAAGTGGGCAAAGGGGCTAAAGGTCAGCCAGCTGTAATGTAATTCCTTCTTTTCACTATGGCATTTCACCCTCACTCTCACTCTTAGCTGGGTTATCCTAAAAGCCTCTCTAGGAGGGCTATTACTCCAATCTTCTGCTGGGATCAGGAGAAGTCACATGACTGGGAGAGCATATATGAAGGGAATCTGCAGGTCTGACCTTTTCTTATGGAGACTTTTAGTACAACTATTTTCATCCCTATGTTTCACCTGACAATTTAGAGGGACTTGGTTCTTTCAGTTTCTGAGTCTTTCTGAAGTTATGCAGTCTGTGGCATAGTCATTTCAGGTGTTTGGGTCCAGTTTTACTTGCAGGTATTAAACGATGCAGTAGAATTTAAAGAAAAACCTTTCTCAATCCCTCATCCAAATCAAAGCTTCTCTCCTTTCCCTGTTCAGTGGCTCAGTGGCCAGCAGTGGGCTAGGAGGATTTGGTGAAATGTTCTATTCTTCTAGTTCCTGGTTCAGGTTTCTTTAAGGTGGGGGAAGAAGGAGAGAGGAGTAGAGGATGAGAGAAAAAGCCCTTTAATGTGACATGGCTGTTAGTAGTTCTATCTTGGCTCTCCTGCACTTGTCATGGTAGGAGTCCACATGCTTGCTCTGTCTTGGGAAACACTTCTACGGGTGCTTTGGTGCTCCCTTTGCAGAGAGTTTGACACTGCATCATTACTCTTTTGTGCCTGCCTCCTCACCTCTCCAGCCCCATCCTGTGGTCTACCCACAGATCCCCTATGTGCTGGTATCCCATGGCGCTGGAAAGTGGCCATCTTGGGCAATGTTTTCCTACTTGCTTCATGCTCATTTATCTTCCTCAATGTCAACCTAATCCATGAGAACTTGGCACGATCCCACCAATTCACTCTCTCATCACCCAGCTATTGTGGATGTTCTGGCCAGCAGCCTGTCTTCACTTCTCCAAATGAGGTCAGATATCAGGATCTATGCCCCCAAACTTTTGAGGACAAAGGCTCGTACTTTAGAATAGGGTTGACCTATGAGCTTTTGGTTCTTCAGCAAGAATACTGCCAGAGATTCTGCCCTTCTGGAAAGCATCTTTTCAATCTTTCTGAGTAGATCTCTTGAGGCCCCTGATTTAGCTGGAGAAGAGGGAATTTATACACAGATGCATTAAAAATCTTCACCTGGGGAACTCTCATTGGTTCTCTTATTTAAACCACTAGGGATGAACATGGCTAGACTGGTTTGATAAGTTGCCGACAAATTCTGTTTGTATGTATCTGTGCTTTCTTTTTTCTTTATATATTGTTTCAATATAAGATCTATTCTTCGTTCTTTTCTATCTTGTGTTGTACTTACAGGAGGCTATTCCCTACAGATTCTGTCACCTTGATTTTTTGCAGCTGATAGCTAACCTCCAGCTGGATTTGGGTGATAGGAGATCAATAGGAAGATGAGAGGAGAGACAGGACAGACTGTTCACTTCCTCTCCCTCCTGTTCTGTCTCCTAGAGCTGCCGCTCCTACTACATGGTCTCTGCTCTGCAGTGTCCAATCTTCCTGGGCTCCCGGAGCACTGTCTCTCCCCTCTTCCATTAGCACTCCTGGTGGTGATGGTGTCTCACTGTTGAAGTCTTTGAATGGCTTTTTTTAGAGTCTCTTCATTTGATAATTTGGAGTGAATCTAATTCCTGCCAGGATACTGAAGGATAGAGTAGGAGGTCTCAATGTCATGGGAAATAGTACCTATGTCTCAGAATTTAAAATAAGACTTTGTCACTAATTGAGAATGAACTGCATTGCAGGAAGAGGGAATGGCAATACTCAACAGCTGGGTTTTGGGAATCACTGAACTGGTGTTCCACACGACATCAAAAGATTCTTTTTATACCCGTAAGCAGCCTGAGTCCCCATTCAAGCATCGTGTTTTCGAGGGTAAGACAGATGTGTAATAATAAGTTAAAACCTCATAGTGTTTTTCAAGTAAACTTTTCAGTAGCTATCATGTTGTTGAGATGACATTTTTTCTTTCTTGACCTATCAGATTATGGAAGAGCTGGTAGCTTCACAGCTCTCACCCATTTTCTCAGGCTTCAGGAAAGGAAAAGACCCATCCAACCTTTTGTTTCACAAGCAAAACTCTTGTTCCATGCATTTTTGGGAAATTATTCTGGATTCCATTCTATGTGCTCCTGAGAATGTCCCTACTACTTTGGATATTTGCATAATGGAAAGGAAAAAAATTAATCTAGTATATCATTCTTGGGGTAGGGAAGGTGGGGAGGAGAAGCAGGCCCAGCCACCTGTTAAATGGTTTGTGTGGCAGCAAGTCTATCAGGTTCCTGGTGAATCTTGAGAAAAATGGAGTGTGTGAGGGAGCTGATCTCTTATTGCCCCCAAAGGACAGAGCAGTAATGACTTCAACAGGTGTTCAGAAGCTTTTGCCGAAAGGAAAAATAATTAGATGCTGCGGGGTAAAATTTCAGAAGTTATATACAAATCATCTTGTCTATTTGATGGATGTTATGAGCATATGCTCTTGGAGAAATTGGTTTATTTTCAAAAGACTGAATTAATCATAAAGTTGTGATACCATCTGGCATGCTTAATTTATCTCAAAAATATGAATTCATATCAGTTGCAAAGGAAAGAAATGTATTTATCTATGTTTAATAATGACCTTTATTAGATTAAAAATTAAGTAAATGAATATAAACTACAAATAAATATATTTTACTAATGAATTTGGTGGGAGGAAAAAATTCTGTTATTGACGTCACTTAGACTGTTAACTTATTGAAAGGAAACTCTGTGTTTCATCTTTGATCTGCCTGTGCATCTAACATGTAGGAAGTGTTCACAAATATTTATTAGTTAAATTTTTTATGCAGCCTGATAGCTATTTTCCATCACTCATCCCATAAACACAGCTTCTCTTTGTTACTAAAATAGCTGCGCTGAGAAAAGGACTAAAGTTTGTAAAAATTTGCTTGAGGGCACGTTATTTGAATTGATTTTTTTTTAGCTGACTACTTCAAAGATCTGTAAATATGTCAAGGTACTTTATTTATTGTCAAGTTACTTTATTTAAAAGACTCTTGGCAAGTAATGAATAAAGTTAATAGCTTAGTAATTATGGGATGCTTCTGGTTAGTAGATATTTTATGATTCAGCCTCTAATACATGGAGTCTGTGAAACTTCTTGATATCCATTTGCTTAGTGTCTTTTGTTTATTCAAAATGTAAATTTATTAGAAACTTATTAGGTGCTGAGCACACTTTGACTGCATGCTTAGAAATGAAGGCCAAGCACAGGGATTTATGTTTTCATGGAGCTTAATATTGTGTGTGGATGTGTGTGTGTAAAATATGGAGGGGAATGCAGATCAATAAAATACACATGGAATTACAGTGTGATGTGATGACAAGAGCATGGGGAAGAGTGGGATTGCCAGGTACCAATCTCATCCTCCAGTGTCAGAGAAGGCTAACTTCTAGGAGTACTATGCTCTGGTGGAGAGTGGGGGATGGGTGGGAGTAGCCAGGCAATGGAGGCATGGAAGAGGCAGGGACTATGGAGGAGGCAGGGACTATGGTCCAGGCAGAGGCAATTATACACAAGATGGGGGACCTCAGGATATCTGAAACACAGTGCACAGCGAAGTAAGAAATGCTGCTTTCTCTCTCCCTAAAATTTTCACTCTCCCTAAAATTTTCACTCTCATTTACAACAATATTGACAATAATTTTCACAATGAAAATGACAACAGTTATGGTGAATTTTAGAACTGACTGCATTTTCTGAATATTGATTATGTGCCAGGTGCTGTGCTAAGTACATCATATGCATTATTTAATCCTCACCATAACCATAGGAGGCAGGTACTGACATTGCCATCTAAAAGATAGGGAGGTTCAGGGTCAGAGAGCTAGGAAACAGGTTTAACCTGCTAACAAATTGTAGATCCTGGACCTAGGAGGTCTGTCTCACTCTAAAGATCATTCTTTTAGTCACCAAGCTTAAGGTCTATTTGGGTCTAAAAATTAAGAAAGCAACTTCAAGCAGAAAATTCTCTCTCAGTTAACAGTTTATGCTTGAATAATTTTAATTTAAAAAATCAGGCCCTGGCTGGTGTGGCTCAGTGGATTGAGCACCGACCTGCGAACCAAAGGGTTGCTGGTTCAATTTCCAATCAGGGCACATGCCTGGGTTGTGGGCCAGGTCCCTGGTTGGGGGTGCATGAGAGGCAACCACACATTGTTTCTCTCCCTCTCTTTCTTCTTCCCTTCCCTTCTCTCTAAAAATAAATAAATAATATCTTTTAAAAAATCAGAAAATATAGATTATTTTTAAATGTTCTTTCCTTTCAGTGTAGTAATTCTATCACATTATAACTAATAAGTAGATTTGATTTCAAATGCTATATATAAAAATGTTAAATAATATAAAACATGGCATGGATACAATACATAGTTTGGAAGTCTGAGGAAAAACAAACAAGCTGTATAAATCAAGTATAAATAATTATTGCTACATCTTACAGCTAAAGAAAAACTAATATGTTGTCTTGGGTTCTTGAGAGAAGTCCCTCCGAACTGCAGTTATTTGAAAGAAGCCCAATACTAAAAGGCCACACGTGGTGTTATTTTTGACATTACAGGCAAACCTTGGCTTCTGTGTGTTTGACATCTCAAATCCCCTGTAAGTTCCTCACTGTGATCCAGCTTGGTCTGTTTACTGAATCTAAATCTCTGGAAAATTTGTTCCTGCAGAAGATCTAGAAAAGGTGATTTATTTTGATGCTGAGCATTTGTCATTCACCCCCACCTTCCATTCCCGGGCCCTCACCGTGGTCTCCAGCATCAAGATCTGAACCACGGGGACTGTGCTTTCTCGTTTGGTTGCCTGTTCGCTTTCTCTCTATTCTTTCTGTTAACTCCTTCATCTCTGTCCATAGTTCTGGTTTATTGTTTGCCATTTTATATACATATGTCTGGCATTTATCTTTCCAATTCTATCTCCTTTTACCTTATTTTCCTTTTGTCTCCCCTTCATTTAAACTTTATATTTTAAGCTTTACATTTGGAAAGTAATGATGTATATAGATTTTCGGTCTGGTGGTATCTAATCCCTTGTCTTTTTCCCTTTTAACCTTTACGTAGTCGAAGTTGAACTGACTCACAACTCTGTTCTCCCCTCTTTTGTCCCCTCCCCAGGTATACTGTTTCTTGCATGGTTATACTGCTTTGGAGAGTCACTCAGAAGTCCTGACTGGTAGTCTTTTGTTCCTTAGTACCTAAGGGAAAGTATTTAAATTTTACTTTGAATGCTATGCATATCCTTTGGAAAAGTGAACACTGATCTTCAAGCTATGCAGCGCTAAATGTTCCCTTCTTATCTTTCTTATTTTTGTACAGCTGAAACAAATCTGCCAATGTAAAGATGTACTTAATGAAAATGACATACAATATTCCTATGTTAAAACATTAACCATTTCCTTCATAATAATCTATGCTTATTAAAATTGAAAAAAGGAAAAAGAAAAATATCCTATAGTCCCCAGTGCAACCATTGTTAATGAAGTTTTGGTGTTTATTTTATTTTTTATTTGTTTCAGATAAAAAAAAATCCATCTTTTTCTTTTGTGTTTTATGACTATTACATAATTGTAATATTTTATATAGTTTAGTATCTTTTTTCCCTATTAGGATAATAGCTAAGTTCTTCCATAGTCTCAGGAATCATAATTAAAAAAACTGCATAACTGCATATTTCTTGGTGTGCCTAAAATATATTCAATTATTTGCCAATTGTTGGACACTCTCTGTTTTTAATATGTGAGATTTCCTTGCTCTAAGTGCTCAACTTGACCAACTTTATTTTATCCTTTAGTGAATTTCCATGGTAACCTCAGTTATTGCCTAAGAGTCCTATGTGAATGATGACTCAGGGAGTACAGGAATGAAACACTAAAAACCGTCTCCAGGTTATTATGACCTTCTTTCCACCAATCTCTGTTATGACATGGTACTCAGGAACAAAATGAGAAACAAAATTTCCCTGAGATTAACTATGATGAGAAATAATGAAGCAAGGTAATTAACAACATTTCTGGAAATAAAAATTACAGACCAACAGACACAAATCTCAGGGAAAAGTTATTGACATCCCACTCCATATGAATAAGGAATGTTATATTGTTATCAAGAGAGTAAGTTTTTTTGTACAGATGTATGTTGAAAAGACAGACTAGAATAAATCACTAGAAGGAGTCTGATTTTATGTACATGTGAGTTAAGATGGCAAGTAACAGAAAACAAAATTAAACTAGCTTGAACAAACAAATAAATATTATTATCTGCTATGATAAAAAATTTAGAGGAGGCAAGCTTCAGCCTGGCTTAATCCAGTGGCTCTGGCTGGTTCTCTGAGTTTGTTCAGCTGTACCCTCCTCTGTGTATTTGTTTCATTTTCAGACTGGCTTCCTTCATGGAGGCAAAATGATGAGTTATTTTAAGCTTTACAGTTCTGTTTCATGACTTTCAGAAGAAGTGAGACATTTTTACCAGTGGATTTCTATTGGAAGTGGGAAAATTATTTCCCAGGATTTCTATGTAAATCTTACTTTACATTTCATTGGTCTAAATTAGATCATATATCCATTCTTGAATTAATTCTTGTGGCCAGGGCCATGTCCTGTGCTGACTGGCTTATGTCTGTATTCCTGACCCAGTCACTGTGGCATACCTGATGGGATTTCTTTTAAACCAATCAGGTTTGCTCCTGGAGTTCCAGATGTGGTTCATGTCCCTTTATGCATATGCACTGTGTGGAGGACAAGATGTATGCATGAAGGAAAATTGGAACAAAATTAGGAAAAGGAAAAATGGGAATGGATACTGCATAAATTTAATTCATGATAACTGCCAATCTGGAGCTTGTGTTTAGTTTATGGCTTGATCACTTGAAAAATTCTAAAAACTTAAAAAATGTTCACCTAAAGGGAATAGATAATGAATCTGGTATAAAATATAATTATGATAAATTGGGTGTTATTAAATTTTGGAGATATGGTATGTGGTTCTAGAAACATGTTTCCTGAATTTTCAAATCTCACCTTTTCTATTTACTAGCTTTGTGATCTTGAGCAAATTACTAAATTTCCCTGTACTTTAGTTTCCTTATATGTAAAAAGGATCCTGAAATACCTACTACATAGGGTTGTTGTGAGGACTGAACTACTTAATACACATAGATGTTAAAACTGAGCCTGGTTCACCACAGTGCTTGATAAATATATAGTTTTTAAATTATAAAAATAACATATTTTGTCTATTGTTATCTGCAGAGGTCAATGAATCTCAATCCAAAATTTGGTTCTGATATCTAGATAGGTGGAGAACTGCTTGTCTGGCCAAGATGGAGGCGTAGATAGAAACACTTCACTTCCTTGTACAACCAAAAGAAGGACAACAACCAATTTAAAAACAAAAAACAACCAGAACTGCTATAAAATCAATCTGCATGGAACTCCAACAACCAAAGAGTTAAAGAAACATTCATCCAGACTGATACTCCTCTCAGGGCAGAGATGGGCAGCCTGGTGGAGAGGACACATGGCAAGGCACCAGACTACATGGGTGAGGTGGGGGCTGGTGGTCCCACATACACGTGGATGAAGTGGGAGGAACAACTGGGGAGCAAGACAGATCACGCAGCCCAGGGTTTCAATGTGGAAACTAAAGACTCAAAACCTCTGGCTGTAAAATCCTATGGGGATTGTGAAGGTGGGAAAAACTCCCAGTCTCACAGAAGAGTCCATTGGAGAGGCCCATGGGGTCCTAGGACATACAGAAAACCACCTACCCAGGAGTCAGCACCAAATGGGCCCAATCTGCTTGTGGGGAGAGAGGGAAGTAACAGAAAGTGGGGCAAGAGCTGAGCAAGTGGCATTATTTCCTCTTGGACCCCTCCCCCACATACAGCAGCACACCGCAGCAAAGAGGGTTACCCCACCCTGGTGAATACCTAAGGCTCTGCCCCCTACAATGTAACAGGTGTGCAGAGACAAAGAAATATGGCCCAAATGAAAGAACAGATCAAAACTCCAGAAAAAGAACTGAGTGACAAAGAGATAGATAACCTATCAGATGCACAGTTCAAAACACTGGTAATCAGGATGCTCACAGAAGTGACTGACTTTACTTGCAAAGTGAAGGAAGAAATAAAGGCTATACAAAGTGAAATACAGGAAAATATATAGGGAACCAACAGTGAAGGGAAGGAAACTGAGACTCAAATCAATGATTTGGAACAGAAGGAAGAAATAAACATTCAACTGGAACAGAATGAAGAAATAAGAATTCAAAAAAAATGAGGAGAGGCTGAGGAACCTCTGGGACAACTTTAAATGCTCCAACATCCAAATCATAGGGGTACCAGAAGGAAACAAGGAAGAGCAAGAAATTGAAAACTTATTTGAACAAATAATGAAGGAAAACTTCCCCAATCTGGCAAAGGAAATAGACTTCCAGGAAGTCCAGGAAGCTCAGAGAGTCCCAAAGAATTTGGATTCAAGAAGAAACACACCAAGGCACATCATAATTAAGTTACCCAAGATGAAAGATAAGGAGAGAATCTTAAAAACAACAAGGGGAGAAAGTTACCTACAAAGGAATTCCCATAAGACTATCAGCTGAGTTCTCAAAAGAAACCTTACAGGCAAGAAGGGACTGGCAAGAAGTACTCAAAGTCATGAAAGGCAAGGATCTACATCCAAGAATACTCTATCCAGCAAAGCTATCAGATAAAATGCTTTCCAGATAAGGTAAAGTTGAAAGAGTTCATCATCATTACACCCTTATTATATGAAATGTTAAAGGGACATTTCTTCTAAGAAATAGAAGATAAAAAATAATGAACAGTATAATGACAACAAACTCACAACTATCCACAACTGAACCTAAAAAAACAAAAATGATAATAAAAACGAAGCAACTAGAACAGGAACAGAATCATACATATGGAGATCACATGGAGGGTTATCAGTGGGTACATGGAGGAGGAGAATGAGGGGAAAAGGTACAGGGAATAAGAAACATAATTGGCAGGCATAAAATAGACAGAGGGAAGTGAAGAATAGTATGGGAAATGGAGAAGTCAAAGAGCTTACACGTACCACCTGTGGACATGAAGTAAGGTAGGAGAATGCTGGTGGAAGATTGGAGTCATGCAGGGCAGAGGGGAATAAAGGGGAGAGAAAAAGTTAGAATAACTGTAATAGCATAATCAATAAAATATACTTTAAAAAATTAAAAAAAACAGATGTGATGCCACACATGTACCAAAAGGGCATGAAAGTGTTCATTAGTCACATAATGAGCTTTCTGTGAAGAGCAGTGTAGTCTCCTAATCAGGTACAGACATAACTTGAAAAAATAGGGAAATGGCTCCGACTGGTGTGGCTCAGTTGGTTGGGCGTTGTCTAGCAGAGCAAAAGATTGCCAGGTCAATTTGTGGCACATGTCTGGGTTTCGGGCTGGTCCCAGATTGGGGCAGCAGTGAGGGGCAGCTGACCAATGTTTCTCTTACACATTCATGTTTCTCTTCCTCTCTTTCTCTCTTCCCTTCTCTCTAACAAGTAAATTAATATATATATAATATTTTAAATTATATTTATATAATATAAATATAAATATATATATATTTAACAGAAAGAGTAGGGAAAGGAAACTGGATCAACTTTTAGTGCAGTTAGGGGATGTGTCTAGAGTGTTTGTTCTGCACAGGGAACAGGATTGTGTGGTGTGAATTTCCTGCCAGCATGGAAGGAGGACACACTGAGGCTTCTTACCAGCTGGCCCATCTGAGAGGCAGAAAGGAAAGGTGATGATGGGCCTTGAAAACTATCATCAGTTAAATACAGCAAGTGGAGTCAAACACTATTACAAACAATAAAAGATATGTACAACATAATACAGAAATTTGGTAATCATCCAATCCTGATACATTTACATGTGTATTTTCTGTCTGCATTATTCTAAGTTTCATTTACTTCTAGTAGTTTCAACATTCTAGAATTTAAGGGTTTTTTTTTGCTACTCTTTAGCCTTTATGAATCATCTTAAGCCTCACCCTGCATGTGTTGAATCAAAGAAAAAGGCTATTTGGGTTGCATATCTTTTGGAAAATTAAATTGTCTTATGGGCTCTCCTCTTTTAAATTACAAGCCACTTAAGATCATCCATAGTGATGTTTAACAGGTAATATCAGTTTCAATGTATTAGCCAAATTACAATATAACTTCTGTTCGGGTCCTGTTAGCCTGGAGTCAGAGAATCAACATCAGTCAGCCAGACAAAACTCAAACTTAAATGATCTGAAGTTGTTTATATTCTTTTTAACCTTATTG
>VMDR010034814.1:0-10953 GCA_007922815.1 Macrotus californicus | reverse complement strand
TTACTCACAGATTTATGCTGCATCAATTTATATATTTCTTTATGGAATATTCATTGAGCACCTAGGATGATCCAAGCACCATGCTAGGGGCTAACCCTTAATAGCTATTCCTATTCTCTTAATTTACCTTAAGGTAAAGGCCTTGAACTCCTGCTTTCTACTTCTCTTCTCTTTACTACAGTTGGGGAGGCATGTATAATCTCGTTAATTATTTGCCTGGGCCATGAATTCCTGAGAGAGGCATTCTAAGTATGGAAAGAATTCTACTAAGAATTGCTTATCGATCATCTACCCTTTCAAACTTTCAAAAGGCCAGCTTTATTTGCTCATGTAATCCTTCAAGAAACACAGATATTCTTATCTAAATCATGAAAAGCTGTGGGATGGCTCCATGATTCAATTTTGTACTGAAGTAAGACATAAATCTTTGAAATTTACACTTTAGCAGAATGGTGCCATTGAATAGTTAGGGCTTCTAAAGGTCCAGAGTGAAACTCTTCCTCAATCACTTCTTAGCTATGGGATAAGTTCCATTCTCCTAGTTGGGCCGTCAGGATTCCTGTCCTAGGCCCTGTTCTGTAGCAAGCCACACCCTGGTTCTCCTTGATTGCATTTCTTCCAATAAGACAAGAAGTCCAAAGGTTTGGGGCAGGTACCCACCTGGAACCACACTCTCTCTTTCAGACCATGCTCCAGGTAGCCTGCATTAGGATTCCCTGTTAAATTGTCCCAAATCCTTTCCAGGGCCTGCAGGGGCCACTTCTGGTATATCCTCCTGAGAGTGAATGGCATTGCATGCACTTTTAGACCTGAGGAGTGCCAACTGTTTGCAGCACGATAGATGATGGATAAAGCTTGCGCAGGTGGCTGTGTTGTCCACATGTTGCATGCTCAGCCTCTTATAATGGCCTTGAAGATGAAAAAAAAGGTGATAGTCCTCACTTGTGCTCATGCTCTGGTTTCACAGATATTAGGAGTAGACCTGAATCTAATGGTGGGAAAGTTATGTAACCTCTTTAAGCCTCAGTTTCCCCAAGACTATGAAGGTAATAAAAATACTTATGGTATTGTTCTTATGACTAAAGATCATGACATAAAAGGCACACAATTAGCCCTTATTAAAACTATTAAAAGTTCCTAATTTAGCAGTAAAATGTATTATTAAAATACAACCTGACTATAGAAATAGCATAGTATACTACTAATCAGAAAGAATTTTTAAAGGGAGACTTTCCATCAAAATTATATAAGAGAAGAAAGATCAGTATGGCATAGATTTCTATATGGAATCCTAAGATACAAAGTTTTCTCATCTGTAAAAAGGGTACACACAGTACCCTGTTGATAATGTAGCTGTGGCATTTGCATGAGATCATACACGCTGAGCAGTTACAATAGTTCTGGCACATAGAGAGTGTTTAGTAAACATTAGCTATGAGAAGTATAATCATTATAGTAAAAAATGAACCAACATTCATAATATCTACTTTGTTCATGTCTATGTTTGATGAAAAGAGAGAAAGGGTTAGCAGGGAATTGAGCCATGGCATTGGGCACATTCACTGAATTCCAGGAGACAGATTACTTTCTGTATTGAAGTTTAGCTGAGGTTATGTAATATAGTGTGGGGCATGGTTACTTAGGTTTTTCATTTTATTTTATTTAAAGTTTTTTCACACCCAGTGTGCTTAAGGGGGCCACACCTCCATATAAAAGCAGAAAATAAATTTTGTGAAGGAGGAGAAGAAAAGAGTATTGAATGTACTCTGAAAGCATACAGGGGAAGATGATAAGGAAATATTTGACATATTATGCCCTTCAGAGATAGCTTATCAAAGACTGGGTCAGCTTCATTGGTTTTACAAAATGGTCTTGTTATGGAAAAGTTTTCCAGGGCCAGTCATTCTTGTGACAGTTGTCTGTGGGTTTCAAATTCAAGGGAGATTATTGTCTCCAAAGCATCATTTTTAAAGACTTTTATTTTCTGGCAGGGTGTATGTAATCTGATCTATACATTGTTGTAGAGGGCAATGAGCTTTGAGTTTCTATAGGAGTGTGTCAGGCAGCTCAAGCAAAAGGAACCGACTTTGCTGCGTACGTGAGTGACAGAGGCTGAGGTAGAGAGACGAGAGGAAATCTTATCAAGCATATAGTCAATAGCAAATGCTTTTAAAATAAAAGATAAAGGTGAAATAAGACCAAAAGCAGCATCCATGCTAAAAATTTTCAAGATCAGTAATGAGGCGTTATCTTGTGTTGGACTCCTTAGAAGCAGGGCCTAAGACAGGGATTCAGCGCATATGACTTATTGAAGAAGCACTCTCAGGAGAAAGGGAATAAGAAAAGAAGGATGGGCCTGGGAAAAGGCATTGAGGAAGTGGGTGGTCTCATCTGCAGCTGAGCTTTGGCCTCACCCATTTGATGAATTGCATTATAGTGGGTTCTACCTTGAAGCAAAAAGGAAACTGATATTATTTGTTTAAAACTCACTTTCAGTGAATTATTGGTTGCCTCTCCATACTCCCAAGGAGCAGGGAGAGTAACATTGCAGGCAAAGTAGATCTGGTTTAGCTAAGGGCAATTATCCAAATAGGGACAATGGTGAAATACCTACAGCAGCTGGATAGTACACCAGCCTGTTAAAGAGAATTAGGGTGCAGAGCCAAGAGTGCTCACTGCAAGCGTTGTGATATGTGATTATATATGTGTGGATGTATGTGGATATGTGTACATTTAGCTTGGAGATTTAGGATTATGCTTACATAAGCATATTTCCAGGAATCACAAATAATGTGTTATGAATATGATTATATCTTGAGCCCGATTGTGAGTATAGTCATACCTCGGTACGTGTTGGCTTCAGCACTTGTCAAACCCTCTACTTGTCACATTTTGACATGAAAAAAATGTTTCAGCACTCTGTGCTTGCTCAGGACTCTTTGCATTTGCCAGAACTTCTATGAATCATGATGCTGCCTGGCAAGAGAAACACCTCATCGTTCGGTACTCGTCAGTTTTGGCACTTGTCACTAGTTCTGGAACCAATTAATGAGTACCAAGGTACCACTATATTAAAAAAACTTATGAAAGAACTTGGATCTTTCAAGAGTGTCAAATTTCTATTCTGTACAGAACTATATACCCTGGCTCCGCATTTGGCCCTAGCTCTGTAAACCTTAGTCCTTGATCCACAGGGTTTTGCTTCATCTTCATTCTAGGGAATGAGACGAGAGTAATGACTGCCTTTGCAGTGGAGTTTGGGAGAAGGTTTTCATTGAACCTTTGGAGGTGGACTGGAGGAGAGATTCTCCACTGACTTAGAATTAGATGAAAAGAGAGAGAATCCTCTCTCTGTCTTTTCTTATTACTTGGTAAGGCAGGCTGAGGATGCAGTCACCTTGGATCTGCCCCACCTCTTCCCCTAGATAATGAGTTTCAAGAGTTTCACTCCCAGGACTTTCTGGAGCCTATACTTGGTTGTATGATGACAGACAAGGCCAGTGGTAATGGAATCCTATGTTTCCAGTTTGCCATGATTTTAAATTCTAGTGCTTCAGGAGTGAGGTGGCTCCTGATGTTGACAAACTGCCTACATGCATACAGCTTGTTATTTGTCAGCTACTGTTGCATTTGCACCTCAGATGAAGGCAAATTAGCTATAATATTTCCAGTGAACAAGACAAGTTTTTATGGTGTGGATTAGCAAAGCTGGTAAATACATATATTTACATTTTACAGTAGAAATAAGTGTAGTTCTCCCTTCATTTCAAATGTACATCGGACATAATGAACTAATTGTGGAGATTTTTAAAGAGGAAATATTCAAATTTATTCAACAGCTTTCATTTTATTTTAGATCCAGAAATAAATTCAAGAAAAGAAAATAGAAAAAAAAGGAAGGAAAAGAAAATAGGCACCCAATTTTCTATTCCTTGAAACTCTTTTACACTTCCAGAGAATTTTTCTCTCGGTTATTTGGAAAAAAGCCCAACAATCAAAGAGAACATGTGAGCAAAAGTATAGGAAAACATCTTTAAATATTTCAGCTATATTAAAAAGCTCTCTGTCATCAGCCTGCCTGATAAACAGGTCAACAGGAGAAATGGAAGCCACAGAACCTGATAAAGCAATACAACCTGTACACCATATTACGTTAACATCCCAACCTTACTTCCTTCATTGTGGGTTTCTGAATTTACTTAAGTTACTGAATATTTAAATCCTTTTATTACATTTTTATATGGTTAAGCTTTTTAATTTATATGTTCTGCTATGAATTCTATTTCTGTTTGAGGCCTGGATTTGTGAGGTGTTCACGACAGGTTCATTGTTTGAAAAATCAAAGACATAAGTAAGGTGATTTACTTATTCCTGCTTCCTTTCCCAAACACTGTCTCCTCAATCATACAGTTAGAAGTTGTAACTACTTTGCTAACAGTATTGAACAACTCAGGACACTCAAGTATCCTAGAAGACAAGGAAGTAAGGGAGCATGATGGGCAGGGCGGATCATCTTATAGAATTGCCTCTGACTCTAATAAGCTATGTAACTTGCTCTGGCCAATGGGATGGTAGCAAGAGTGATGATAGCAGAGACTTGAAAATACTTGAGCATTGATACTGGCTTTTTCTTGCTGCTCTTTGGAATATTGACACCGCCAAGTGAAGAAGCCTGGACTTTGCTGGAGGAGGAGAGACACTTGGCTCAATCATCTCTACTGCTGCAGCCAATAGCCAGACATGATGAGTGAGATGATCCTAGAGCCACCATCTACCAGCTGACCAAAGGAACAAACACATCAGCAAAGCCACCCAGACCTGAACTGTCAGGTGGCCTAAAGAATAATGAGCTAATTTGTTTATGAAGTGTCTTGGTGTGCTCCTTGTTGGGTCCAATTAGGATTCTCTGAGCTTCCTGGACTTACATGTTTATTTCTTTCACCAATTTGGGGAAGTTTTACTTAATTCTTTTTTCAAATAGGTTTTCAATATCTTGCTCTTCCTCTTCTCGTTCTGGCACCCCTATAATTTGAATGTTGGAACATTTAAAGTTGTCCCAGAGGTTCCTAAGCCTCTCCTCACTTTTTTGAATTCTTGTTTCTTCTTTCTGTTCTGGTTGAGTGTTTATTTCTTCCTTCTGTTCCAAATCATTAATTTGAGTTCTGGTTTCCTTCTCTTCACTGTTAACTCTCTGTATGTTTTTCTTTATTTCACTTTGTGTAGCTTTTACTTCTTTTATTTTGCAGCCATACTCAATCATTTCTGTGAGCATCCTGATTACCAGTATTTTGAACTGTGCATTTGATAGGTTGGCTATCTCTTCATCACTTAGTTCTATTTTTGGAGTTTTCATTTGTTTTTTCATTTATGCCATATTTCTTTGTCTTGGTGCACCTTTCACCTGTTACATTGTAAGGGTCAGGGACTTAGGTATTCACTTGGGCAGGGCAACTCACTTTGCTGTGTCATGGCACATCATAATTACATTACCCAAGACAAAAGATAAGGAGAGAATCTTCAAAGTAGTAAGAGAAAAGGAGACAGTTACCTACAAAGGAGTTCCCATTAGATTATCAGCAGATTTCTCAAAAGAAACCTTACAGGCAAGAAGAGGTAGGAAAGAAGTACTAAAAATCATGAAAGGCAAGGACCTACATAAGATTACTCTATCCAGCAAAGCTATCATTTAGAATGGAAGGACAGATAAAGTGCTTCCCAAATAAAGTCAAGTTAAAGGAGTTAATCATCATCAAGCCCTTATTATATGAAATGTTAAAGGGACTTATCTAATAAAAAGAAGATAAAAAATATGAACAGTAAAATGACAACAAACTCACAAATATCAACAACTGAACCTGAAAAAACAAAAACAAAAACAAACTAAACAAACAGCTAGAACAAGAACAAATCACAGAAATGGGGATCATATGGAGGATTATCAGTGGGGTTGGGGAGGGAAAGAATGGGGAAAAAGGTACACAAAATAAGAAACATAATTGGTAGGTACAAAATAGACAAGGGGAGGTTAAGAATAATATAGGAAATGTAGAAGTCAATGAACTTATATATACTGCCCATGGACATAAACTAAGGGCGGGGGGGGGGGGGGCGCTGGTGGTGGGAGTGTAGGGTGGAAGGGAATAAAGGGCAGAAAAAATAGGACAACTGTAATAGTATAATGAATAAAATCTACTTAAAAAAACAATAATGAGTGAAGGAAATAGTTGTTTTAAGTCTGTAAGTTTTGGGCTGATTTAGAGAAAAGTGATAAAGCTTTGCAAAGACACTAATCCAAATAATTTCTAAGGTCATTTTGCAACTATCAACTTTTATTTATCCTCAGGTTACTGGAAAGTTGGATGAATTTTTATTTTATGGTAACTGGGAAGCTCTAGAATTTTCCAGGTAGTTTATTCTTTAGGACTTTGCAAACCTGACACCCCACTAGAGACAAAACTTATGAAAAAAGACTGAGGTACCTGCCATCCACCATTCTGTGCTCAGCTAAACCCCTATCTCTTTATTTTCTCACCATAAAAGGAATCTAATTAAGAAAAAACAGTCCTTACTGGTACCTTCCAAGCACTACATGTAGAATAAAGGCCATGTGCGGGATTCCTACCAGACTGGCTGTGCTCATTGGTGTCTGTCACAGATTTCATGCTGGGATGGGCTTGGTTGTTTAGTAATGTGACCTCACCTGCAGAAGGGTCATGGCAAAGCAAGGGTCTACTGGGTGGAGCCCAGACCTCTAGTCAAAAATTGGGGCCTGGTACAAAGGAAACAAATGACTTAATAAAAGATTCCAGGCCCTTGATCCATCAGACATGAGCTTTTACCTGCCTGAAACCAGTGTCGACTTGTTAGCTAATACATTCCACCTGGGAGAGTCAGCAGGGGAACCCCAACCTTGGCCTGGTTCTGCCTGTGAGAATTCTTGACATGTACAAACTGCAGAACAACAGAGCCAAGCTTGAAAACAGAAGAGATATTTGGATCTTAAGTCACTGGTTCCAGACATTTACTTCTAAGATTTTCTTTGCAGAATGTACAGGGCATAATGCGGAGAATCAGGAGTTCTGAGTTCTTACAACAACGACTGCACGTTTGTGGCCAAGGCACTGTCTTTTGGAGACCTCTATTTTATCACTGGTAAAATAAGGAAGCATAACTGTATCATCTTTTTGAGGGCTCATAGTGTACAATTCAGTGATATTCAGTACTATCAAAGGGTAGTTTTTCAGGTGGGTCCTTGTATAGAGTTAAGCAAGAGATCTGAAATCTGAGGCAGGTGCCAAGAAAGATATTTTTTAGAAAGTTTTTAACTCCAATCATAGGCTGACATCTAGGACCAACTTTGAGGGCTAGAATTCAAAAGAATATAAAATATTAGATTAAGCAGATTACTCTCTCCATCTTGAAGAGCTTCCTCTTAGCTTCCCAACAGCACACTCTCCTAGTTTTCCACCTTCTTTACTGGCCATGTCTTTTCCAACTCCTTTTCCATCTAATCCTTGAGTAAAAGGGACCCAACCGTGGCTTTTTTTGTCTTTTCCTGTCCATACTGTTTTCCTAGGTAAGTGGTTTTAACTTTGGCTGCACATGAGTCCCAGTATCTGGACCATGCCTCAGATAAACTACATCACCACTTCTAGAGATGGGACCCAGACATTAGTATTTTTAAAAACCACCCAGTGATTTTAATATGCAGCCATGTATAAGAACCAATGTCCTGAATCAGTCATTCTCAAAGTGTGGTCTTTGGCTCATCAACATCAGCATCACCTGGAAACTTATTAGAAATTCAAATTTTCATGAACAGAACAAATCCCCAGAACAACTGAATCAGAAGCTCTGTGGTAGGATCCAGAAATCTGTATTTTAATAAGCCCTCTTGATGCTTATGATGTACACTCAAATGTAAGAACCACTATTCTGTATCTCATATAATTTAGGTTTCTCAAACTTGGTACTCTGACATTTTGGGCTAGATAATTCTTTGTTTCAGGGAATGTCTTATGTCTTGTATCTTTGGTCTTTATCTTCTGGATGTCAGTATTACATCCCATCCCCACCCCAAACCTCCCAGTTGTGACAATCTGAAATATCTCCAGATACTATTGCCAAATATCCCCTGGGGGTAAATCATCCTCTGTTAAGACTACTCTTCTAGGTGAAGATTCATGACAATGGTTCTCAAATTTGTAAGCACTGTGGAATGACCTGGGGAGCTTTAAATATTATTGATGCTTAGCTTCACCGTAGAGATTCTGATGGATTTGGTTTAGGACAATGCTGAGGCATTGGGATTTTTTTAAAAAGTTCACCAGATGAATCCAAGATTCACCTAAGACTATGCACAACCAATCTATATCATCTCCTCTAGTTTTCATGGCATTAACTAGTACTTTTCTGAACTCCATGTACATACAACTGCCTACTCAACAACTCCCCAGTGGATGGTTCAAAACATGTCAAACATAACCTGCCCATGACAACCTCCTACTCAAAGTCTCGGCAAAATGTCACCTCCTCACAGAGGCCTTCCCTGGACACTGAAGTTAAAGTAGCCTTCCCAAGTTTCTCTCTATTTTATCACTCTGTTCAGTTTCTTCTTAGTACTTATAATATCCTTTATTTTTTAAATACATTTACTTATTTGTTATCAATCTAATCCCATCCAAATGTAAGCTCCTTAAGTGAAGGGATCTCTTGTGTCTTATTTATTGTTATACTCTCAGCCTCAGACTAAGTCTTGACATTATAGTAGCCATTAAATAAATATCTGTGGAAAGAGTAAATGAATGTAGCATGCGTGCCTTGTGTCCTCAGAAATAAAAATTTCAATTCAGCTAAGTCTTCTCATAAAATGCCCAAAGATGCAGTATGATTTTGGAATAAAATCTCAGAATGTAGAGTTTTAAGGGCAAAGTTCAGTCTAAAGATGATATTCCTGATACTCCTTCTGACAGATGAGAGAGGCTGCTATGGCTTCCTTTTTGTTTCCATAGCCTTGGTTTTAGTGACGGTAAGGCAGTCCTCCCCAGTTATTCACAGGCTTAAGAATCCTAAAGGAGAAAGAATGTTCATATCTTAAAGCAGCACTTTTTAAATTTTATTCTATGACTTCTATGATAATAACACAGGATCCAGAAAGCTGCTTTGTCCTTGTAAAACATTTGGAACATTTTCTTTGTGTGGTCACATGCTTCACTTGGGAAGCAATTGTGTCCCACGCACTCTGAACTGCTGATAGCCCCCAGTGGCCTGGCACTGACTCCTGGCTGCTTTTCACTCTTGGGTGACACCATTCCAGCAGAGCCATTGTCAGGCCCACCCAGGCCTGTGCCTGTCCATTCAGCCATTCTGTCCCCAGTGACTAAGTTGGTGGTGCTCAGGTGTTTGTTCAGGTTGCAATGCTGCTCCTGCCAAATTCTGTCAAGGCTGCACAAGGAGAGGCTGGGGCCATGACAATTAGAACCAAAAAGTGCTGGCTGTAGGTTGAAATGGCCTGTGGGGCATAAACTTGCTTCCCTGGGAACTTTGAGTTTCCACAGTGCTGTTTGTGGAGTATCAAGCAGGTTTTGTGGGGTTTACAGGGAGACATAACTGAAGTGATGCTGTCTGAGCTTCATCTTTTCTTTGTCCTCAGAGTCGTCTGGAGTTCAGCCTAAGGGTTCAGGAGGTCCTTGAGCTCAAACAGAGAACAAGAGACTGCATGCCTGGAGGTACAACATAGACATGGGCACTGGGTTTCTTACAGGAGTCTCAGCCTCCTTTCCTGATGCCTAGGGGCCAGTGTTTTTGGTCCCCTTGAAGTTTGGGTTCCTGGCTGTTGGGTAGGTCTTTCTGGCCTAGCTGGCCTGCCCAGTGACAGACAGTCTGTGTCCCTTAATGTTACGAAGCAATTGGGGGAAACCCTGAAACCAGGAGGCCTTGGGCCCATATTTTCACTGGGAAAGTGACCTTAACTCTCAGAGCTTGGGAGTGTCCCTGACGTGGCTGGGCCTCAATCAAGTCCAAGTGTCATCAGGTTGGAGGATTTCCGTCATGATCACTGGAGAGAAGGGTAGTGTGCACAGTGATCAAGGCTTCCTAGGTTCATTAGGGTGCACAGCTGGGAGACCCAAGGGGCAGGGTGTGGCCTACTGCAGCTTTAGCCTGAAGGGCCTATGGACTTGAACTCTGGAAGTCATTCCTACTCAGCCTCATTGGTATGCAGCCTGTCCCCAAGGTGATAAAGCCCCAGGACAGCCATGTAGTCATGCAACGGGCCATGGTGTCTCCTGCCGTGTGGGTGTTGTCTCTCCAGCTTTGCTGAGCTTTCTACTGGCTTCTCCCTTGTGCTCTGAACCTGGAAGATTGCCTGGAACCCAGTAGTCTGGGGTCCCTTGTAGTCAGTTTCCATGGGAAACAGTAGAGTGTCCTGGTGGTGCCACCAATGCAGGAGCTGCCTCTCAGGGTGGTCAGTCCTCTTTGTTGAGTGTTGAAAGATAAGTAGAAATCATTTAGCTCTCTTCTGATTTTGAATGCTTCTTGTCAAGACTTTTCCTTCTTACTACTATGATTTGGAGTGTACTTCCAGAGATGAATGTGTTAAAAGTGCACTATGGTGTCTCCTATATAGAACTACACATTTCATAGTTGAAACTTATTTCAGAATGACAAAAATGATTTTCAAATTCAGGATAATTTGAAGCTTGTGTAGCATTTACAAAAGATCCAGCATAATTAAATAACTTAAAAAATCAGTAGTGTTTGGTAGTAAAAAGACAAATGTTTTAAAAGAGAATATATTCTTTTGGGGGTAAGTGTGCCTCCTACATTTTTAGTAGACTTTAATTTTTAGAGAAGGTTTAGGTTCACAACAAAATTGAGAGTAAGGTACAGAGATTCCCCATTTAACCCCTACCCCACACACACATGCATAGTCTCCCCTGTTATGAACATTCC
>VMDR010034813.1:0-10953 GCA_007922815.1 Macrotus californicus | reverse complement strand
GTTGGAGCCTGAGAACAACATGGTATATATTTGAAATCCAGTGCGATTTTTATTTCCTATTTGTGTATTGTTTTTCTGTATGTCTCATGTATGCTTGTGAAGAAAGTTTATTTCTAATAGTCAGATATAAGATTCTGTGTATGTTCATTAAATTTTGCCTCTTGGTAGTTATTTTCTTGGTCTACTTGATCTACAAAAAATTGGAGTGTGTTGAAATTGCCCATTACAATAGCCAGTTTGTCAATTTCTTCTTGTAGTTCTAATAGTTTTTCAAGGCTTTTTTTCCTCCCTAGGAGATGTCGGGACAGAGATTCGATTTGCTCAAAAATGCTCCAGGGTAGAAAAAGACTTGGAGAAAGCACAGGCCTTAGAAGTGTATTCTGTATAATCTTCTCCCTTGTGTTGATCTTCACCGTCAGCTTAGAGAGTAGCATACTTACAGCTCTGAACTTAAAGGCTGGATTTTTGAGATTTCTTTGGCTCAGGGACAGATTTGGAGTCTTGATCCTCCTTGCCATGTTTCCTTTCAGACTCCTTCTATAGTCTTTGTTCCCTCCACCTCTTGGACCATGGGAGTCCCCACTTTTGTGACACTCACCCATCTACTTGATTTGCATCTTTCCAGGTTGATCCTTCCTGAGATGGTTGAGCTGCAGCCACTTCCCCATCACTCTTAATGGATCATTGCTCTGACATCAAGCAGAAGGATGAGCACTTCACCCACACATCCTCCTGTGATGAAGAGGCCAGCATTACCATTAGCAGCTGACCAGGTCTGGGAGGCTTAGAGTTGCAGAGTGCCAGTCTTCTGCCTTACTGAGGATTTCATCTTCCAGAGACTTCTCACTCTTTCCCTTTTGAGCATCCTGTTCTGACTTCTGATATATGGGGCTGAGGTCCCAATCTGACATGACTTACTTGTGTCCTTGACCATTCCTGATCCTGAGTGTCTTCACTTTGCAGTTTCGGTCATTCTAGTTTTGGTTCATGTAGATGAGGCTGGATTTCTCCTGTTCCTTTGGTAGCTGCTCTTGTGGTTCCTGTTTTCCCACAGCGGGGTCAATAGGCTCTGCGCCTCCAGGGACAAGCCACTTGGCTAGACTGGGAGGCACCAGAGGAGGAGTCATCTTCCTTAGGAGTACTCTGAGGCTTTGATTAAATTTGGGTCTTTGGGAAGGACCTCTGTCATCAACCTGTGATCATCCATGACTGAACAACCCATCTATTGTATTAGTCTTCCTGGCTGTCTGCTTCCTCTGTAGTCATCAGCTCCACAGTACCACTACCATGGGCACATCTGCCACTGTGTGTCCTAGAGTCTTCACTTCTGCCTTAGCCTCTGCAGCCTCAGTCATGATAGCAGTCTTGGCTTCCATAACCATTTCCGTGTTTGCCTTCAAAGCTGTTGTCACCTCTCCTAGGTGCATAATCATCAGAGCTGTCTGTGGCAGTACAATTCCCCCCATCTATCTGTTTTGTCAGATCCTGATTTCTTTTTCAGTCAAAAGAATAGTTAGTTATTCCTGTCTTTATCCTGTGTTTGATCAGCCATGTCTATGGGAATTCTGTTACCTAGAGACTCTTCATGAAGCTCAGGCCACTGAGCAGGGAATCCAGGTTCTCAAACTCAGCATCATCAGAACCTTTCAGGTTCTCTGGAGTGCTTGGTTCACATGGTGCACTGATACTTAATCCTCCAAAGAATTCCTTGGTGGAGACTTATGTCACATCACAAGTTGGGTTCCCTAGATGCATCATGTAGGGTAGCAATTTGGGAAATAACTCTGGTCAATCACTGAGTTTTCAAGCAGCCCATGGGGCAGTGGGTAGGATTCAATGAGCAGTTGGAGCTGCCTTATGCATGTTATTATTGTACCAGCTGGTTAAAACATCTTCCAATTTATCTTGTATCCATCTAGCTGACTGGTTTGGTATATGGATGCTTCCTCTACCAGTGTGACCATCCTCAGCTGGGAGTCTGTTAGGAACATAGTTGTCTTTTTTGCTGAGGCTGCTATATGTTGGAACAGGTGGGCAGGGGCAGAACACAAAGTTAGCCTTTCTTAAGCATGCAAACTTAAGAGTTTTATATCTACTTACTGAATTGAGCCTTGTATCATTTCCGTTATTTTCCTTAATAATAGTATTTGCTGTTACAACTAATCCCAGCTTTTTAAAATTTATATTTGCCTGGTATGTCCCTTTTCATATTTTTGCTTCATTCTATCAGTATTTTTATTTTGTATGTGTCTCTTATCTCCTGAATTTGTCCATATACATTTGTTCTGATTATTTCTACATTTGGACTCTCTTTGTGCGTTCTGATAGTCCTGGTTCTTTCTTTCCTAGCCTTTTTTTTTTTTGTGTGTGTGTGTGGTTGATTGAGTTGATTTCTTATTGTCTTCTCTTCTATCCTACCAGTTTGAAAATTATTCCCTCTTATTGCTTTTCTTTTGATTGCTTTTCTGACAGCACTACAAAGTATAAAGTTAAATGGATCATAATCCATCTGCTGAACAATGCATGTATTTATACCTTAACTCCTCCTTTTTCTCCCTGTCCTTCCTGTAATGTATGCTTCTGTTCTTTTGTTCTACATTTTAATACTGTAAACTGTTTTTGTTTAAATATCATAATAAGATTGTTTACAGTTACTTAATTCAGACAATGTTTATTTAGATTTACTTGTATGCTACTCGTCTCTCCTTGCCTTTCTGATCATCCTCCTATGGAAAAGATGTGGATATGTAGATTCTACTCTTTTATAAAATGTCTCTTAGATTGTCACGAAGTAAAGGTCTTTGCTTTTGGCTTATCTGGCAATGTCTTAATGCCTTCTGTGTTCCCCAGACTTTGGTGGTAGAACCATTCTGCCTTAGTCCTTAGGTGCTTGTCCTACCTTCTGTGTTTCTACTGTCCCTGTTGAGACTCCGCTGTCATTTTACTCCCTTCCTCTCGCTGCTTTTAACATGGTGTCTGCTTTGGTATCCTACAGTTTCAGTGCTGTGTGTCCCAGGTGTGAATTTCTTTTTTTCTCTAGCCTCTTTTATGTATGTTGTGTTTCTTAGAATTGTGGATAAATGTCTGTCATTGTTCCGGAAAGTTAATTCATTTTCTCTCTAAGTTTGACCTCCTCTTTCTTCATTTTTTGGGACTATGAGTAGACAATATATGTCATATCTCATTTTATTCTTCATGTCTTTAGCCTCTTTGGCATTTTCTATTTATTTCAGCACTCCTTTTAAGTAATTTTTTCAGATTTATATTCAAGTTAACTGATTCAAGTTTTGTCTAATCTGAATAAATGATGGACTTCAGTTATTCATGTGTTGATATTGGTTCATTAATTAAGACAAATACAGCACACTACTCTAGGGTGTAATAATCTGGGAAACTAAGTATGGAGCCTACCAGGAGGCTACTGTCTTCACAATTTTTTTCTGTAACTCTAAAACTATTCTAAAAGAAAAGTAAATTCTGTTTTCTTTTCCAAATAATGCAGTGCCATTTTCATAGTCTCTTTTTGCTTGGTATGTTTTATCTTTTATTGCTTAAACTAATTTTTAAAAGTTTACATTGGGTAATCATAATATTTAAAGACCTTAGAGGGTTGGAAACTATTATTTTTTATTTCTGCTGACTCACTCATTGGGGCTTATTTCCTTTAAGTTTCGTCTTTTATATCAGCAATCCCCAACCTTTTTGGCACCAGGGACCAGTTTCATTAAAGACAATTTTGGTTCAGGTGGTGGGGGAAGGAGGTGGCACTCAGGTGGTAATGTGAGCCAGGCTTTATAGGCTCATCTGCCGCTTGCCTCCCTCTGTGCAGCCCAGTTCCTAGCAGGCCAGGGACCAGTACCATTCTGTGGCCTGGGGTTTGGAGACCCCTGTTTTATATTATGGGCTCATAATTGGTTCCTCTTCATCTTGGATAACCCCAGGGGCTTAAATTGGGGTGCTTTCGTGAGCATGCGCCTATGCTTTTGCTATATGGTAGAGTTTCTGCTGACCTGAGCCCTCACCCTGCAGTAGGCCTAGTGTTGTCACCTGATCCCAGTGCAACTACCAGCATGCACATCCAGGACAATGCTCAAATCAAAATTTTTTTTTTGCTTATTGTTCCCTATTTCTTCTGATATATCAACTCACTTTTAATTTTTTTTTTTTTTTGGCTACCATTATATGGGTGAAAGTAGCTTTAATAATTTCTTGAGAACATAACAGTGTTTGTGAAGTTCCAGAACCTGTGACTAGACTCTATGTTAATTAATTCAGTTACTCAGTGAGCAGCTGTCTCTTTTGTCTTTTCACACACACAAACTCGTGCACACACATAGATATATAATATATGCAACCATGAATAAGTGAAAAGGGTATAATGATTTTAGACTATTGGCTCCCTGAATTTGGAGAAGGCTGTAAATAGAAAAGTCTACAAACAGGGAAAAATAAGATAGATATTAATATTAATATTTCTCAATCTTGCCTAGAATGTTCCACTTTCCCTTCAGTAGGTTAAGGGTAGATGGAAGTTTAGCCTTTAAGTGTTTGTCATGCAGAAGAAAGATTAAGTAGCTTTGTTTTGTGTTTTATTTTTAAAAGTAAAAATTGAGGTGGAGGAATGAAACAGATTGAAAAAAATATCTATAAAAAGAAACATGTTAGATTTACTGGGGACATGACAACTGATGCAGCATTTAGACCCTAACTAGACCCTAGGTTTAAAAATTAACGATGAAGGCCTGGCTGGTGTGGCTCAGTGAATTGAGCACCGGCCTACAAACCAAAGGGGTCACCAGTTCAATTTCTGGTCAGGGCACATGCTTGGGCACATGCAGGCCAGGTCCCCAGTAGGGGGCACGTGAGAGGCAACCACATATTGATGTTTATCTCCTTCTCTCCTTTCCCCTTTCTCTAAAAATAAATAAATACAATCTTAAAAAAAAGAAAGAAACGGGATCAAGAAACTTGATCCGATTTTTTCATTTAGAAATAAAAGTAAAAATTAACAATAAAGGGCTTTTGTTAGAACAGTTGATGAAGTAGAACATATATTAGGTAATAGTAATATACTAGTTAAGTTCCTGAATTTGATCATTATACTGTTGTTATTTAAGAGGATATTTTTATTCTTAGGAAATACACACTAAATATTAAAGGGTAAAGGGGCAAGCTACTCAGGTGGTTCAGATAATACATTCAAAGAGAGACCCAAAAAACTGGAATTTATTTATAAAAAATTGTGAATTTATTCTTACATATTTAAACTTCAGTTACCTTCAAAGTACTCTTTATTTGATGCAATACACCTATTGAGATATTTTGTGCACTGTTCAAAACAGTTTTCGAACTTGTCAGTTTTGATGCTATTTAGTGCTTCTGCTGTTTTTTGTTTCACCTCTTCCACATCAGCAAAATGTTTCCCTTTGAGGACTTTTCATCGTGGAAACAAAAAATGTTGTGGGGGGCAAGAGTTGGTGAATAGGGAGAGTGGGATATGGGATCACGCCAGTTTTCGTCCAAAACTGTTGAACATTCAGCACAGTAGGGACAGATACGCTTATAAATCACCCATCATGAAACAGGCAAATGTCTTGAAAGAGTCTTCAAAAAAAAATTCACTGAAGCCGAACGTAACCTCCCACAACACCACCAGCTGGTACATTGATACAGATGGGTTCCTAGAATACTCACCTAGCAGGGGAATCCTGTACTACAAGTGGCCTGCCCTCCGGAAAATAATTTTGGGGATTTTTTTGGGTCCCCCCTCCTATATACATAAATATTATAATGTGCGATAAATAGATAAATCAACACATTACCAGGGATACTTCGCCTACATTGACTCAGATGTGGTTTATTGGCCATATTTGTCTGTAATGCTTATAGTACTAAGTCTTAATTTAAAATGATGGACAGCTGAATATATCAGCATGCGATGGGTTGAAAATACTGTATCAGGTATGGTTTCTTAATTGATTTATCTAGTTTTAATCATTTTGAAAATTATAGTCTCTTGTTTAACACATGAATAAATTGAATTTTTTATAGGTTTAAGCTGAATTGTGGGACATGGCCACTGCTTCACCAAGGTCTGTTACTAGTAATAACCACAGTGGAAGGTTACAGTTACAGGTAACTGGTAAGTTATTTTTATAACTTAAAATAGTGGTTCCCAGATGAAGCTTTCTTTTAGATTCATACTGTAGAGTATTTGTTGCACAGGCCTCAATGTGGTATTTTATTTATTCAGTAAAAATAAAGTATATATAGAACCTATGCTGGGTGTGGAGAAGATATATCTGTCCTCTTTAATGGGAGAATTTGGATACTAGAATTAGTGTCATTAAGTTGGTCCTTAAATGATTATTAGGATAGAGAAGGAAGCTGAAGGCCTTCTTTCCTTCTTTTATCCATTTATCATTGGGAAAATATCATTCATTCAGTCTCTGGGGAAATATTTGTTAAGTGGAATTACTTATATGAAAATACAGGCCGTAGTTCTCCAGGAATATATAGTGGTAGAACAGGTTTGTTTTGTGTGGACAGTTACCATGTAGAGTGATCATTAACTGGATGCAGTGAGAAACTAGAGGGAGGTGTCTTAAGCCTGCTTGGGATTGCAGGTGGCCTATGAATGTACAGAATGTGTAAGAGAAGGACTCACAGAGGGTAACACTTGGATTCCTGCAGGATTAATAGGAATTCATCTCTAATTAGAGTGGCAGCAGATAGTGTTAGAGGAAGAGGAAACAACATTTACAAGAGCATGAAAGAGCTTTTTTTTTAACTGGGGACTTCAGATCATTCATTCTTGCTAGTTGGAATCCATGATTCAAGGAGGATTGGTCATTATGCCAGCAATTTTACTTCTAGAAATTTTCTTTGCAGATATTGATATTGTTTGTATAAACAGTAGTTTATAATTTATAATGTATCATTTTCATAATTATAAACAATGTATAATTTATGTAGTTAAGTATTATTTATATTTGTGTATGAACAATATAAGTATCTGTGTGGTAATTTTCTTCAAGTAATGTATATATAAAGTTTGTAATATTTATGTGTACATAGAGTTTTTAATATTTATTATATAACTATACTTACAAGTTATACATAAATTTGTGTATACACACAGAGATTGTAATAGCAAAAGACTAGCAGTGGAATTCTAGGTAGACAATGAAATGAAAAATGAATATGTATAGCAGTAGGAGCCAAGTTCTAAGATAGTATTGTTGAGTGAAAGAGCAGGGTGTGGAATAGTGTGTATAATAAGCTCTGTACCTAGACAATTAAAAATAACATTTGCCTCAGGAGGGTGGGAGTCAGGTAGTGTGAGAAGCAGATGCCGTGTAATGCCCGTGGCACTCATTACGGTGAGGTTAGTAGTTTCTGGTTTTCAGTGAAGAGCTAGAATATGTTTTTGTTTTACAAAGCAAAACACAAATCATTACTTTGTCCTGATACCAAGATGGCGGAAAACACCCAATTAGAACAGCGAAAAAAAGAATCCAAAAAAATGAGGATAGTTCAAAAACCTCTGGGACAACATCAAGTGTAACAACATTTGCATCATAGGGGTACCAGAATGAAAAGAGTGAGCAAGGGAATGAGAACCTATTTGAAGAAATAATGCCTGAAAACTTCCTATACCTGGTGAAGGAACTACACATACATGTCCAGGAAGTACAGAGAGTTCCAAATGAAATGAACCTAAACAAGCCCACACCAAAACACATCTTAATTAAAATGGCAAAGGTTAAAGACATAGAATCTTAAAAGCAGCAAGAGAAACAGTTCCCATAGATTGTCAGCTGATTTCTCAACAGAAACTTTGCAGACCAGAAGGAATTGGCACAGAACAGTCAAAGTGATAAAAAGCAAGGACCTATAACCAAGATTTCTCTACCCAGGTAAGCTGTCATTTAGAATCAAAAGAGAGGTAAATAGCTTCCCAGATAAGAAAAAGCTGAAGGAGATCACCACCTCCTACCAGTATTGTAAGAGGAGGAGGAAAGGGAGGAAAAATAGGCATATCAATAATAAAATGGCAATAACTACATATCAACCAATAATTTAAATGTAAATAGATTAAATGCTCCAGTAAAAAGACATAGGGTGGCTGAATGGATAAAAAAACAAGACCCTTACATATGCTGCCTATAAGAGACCTACTTCAGATCAAAAGATACACATAGACTGAAAGTAAAGAGATGGAAAAAGGTATTTCAATTGGAAATGAAAAAAAAAAGCTGGGTAATAATACTTATATCAAACAAAATAGACTTTAAAACAAAGGTTATAACATGAGACAAAGAAGGACGCAGCATTGCACTTCAGAGTATTTATTAGAAGAAACCCAAAAACTAATTCAAAAAGATATATGCACTTCTACGTTCATTGAAGCATTTACAATAGCCAAGATATGGAAACAACCTAAGTGTCCAATGGTGGTACATATATACAATGGAATAAGACTCAGCTATAAAAAGGAATGAAATCTTTCCATCTGCAATAACATGAATGGGTCTGGAGAGTATCAGGCTAAGTAAAATGGGTCAGAGAACGGCAAAAGCCATGTGATTTCACTGATATGTGGAATCTTTAAAAGAAACAAACAAGCAAAATAGAAACAAACTCATAGATGCAGAGAACATTTTGATTGTTGCCAGAAGGCAGGATCATTGTAGACTGGGTGAAAAAGGGGAAGGGATTAAGATGTACAAATTGCCAGTTATAAAAATATTCATGGAAGTGTTGAATATAGTAGATAGGGAATATAGTCAATAATATTGTAGTAAGTATATATGGTTTGAATGAGTGATCACTTTGTAAGTTATATAAATATGTAATCACTATGTTGTACACCTGAAACTAATATAATATTGCACATCAACTGTAATTGAAAATAAAACAATTATTAAAAGAAAGTAGATTAAATCTGGAATTACAACTATATCGTGGAGAAATCACCCAGAACAAACAACTGAACAACAGCGAGAGAGAAGTCTTATAACCTCAGACAGACAGAAGAATCAGCTTCAGCACTAACTGCCTGGTAAGGAGTGTAGTGGACACTTGAGAGGACTGACTGGATGCCCACAAGTGGCGGTGCCGTAGGGATAATTAAGTGGCCGGTTGGATCCCCCTAGGAAGAATGGGGTCTAAACCATAAGCTAGGATCCCCAGCCTAGAGCAACAGAACCCAAAAAGTACACAGTTAACAATGGGCAGCAAAAAGTGCTAGGGTTGCTGTCTGCCAGAGGAGGACTGGAGACACAAAGAGTCGTTTAAAGGGCCAATGCACAAATTTTCATTTGCTGCCACTTACCCAGGGCTCTGGAAAAGGTAGGAAAGAGTGGGCTAGAGACGCCTGAGGAGAGACTGGGGATGGAAGCTTTGGGGAGAGAACTGACAGAATAGATGCTGGAATCCCAGTGCTGAGTCATCCCCCATATGGCAGCAGGCATCGTGCTTTGGTAGACCACTCCCTGCCGAGCAGCATCAGCCTGAGGGAAAACGACAGCCCCAGTACCAGGACGGATTCTGCCCCACCCTGTGGGGTTTACAACTAACTGCTGAGTGCAGATAACTAGATTAACAACTGAAGGGAACAGCCAAAGAAAGACAGTAGATCCCTGACAATCTCAGCAGCATGCCTAAGGTCTGATGGGGTCAACATCTGACATCACCAAAGGAAGATCCAGAAAGAAAAAACAGTGGTAAATACTAGAGGCTACCAAGACGCAGCCCACTGTAGTCTTCTCCATGATTACCGATATTTTCTTTCCTGAGTAGCTTTTAAGCATTCATTTCTTGTCCAGCAAGGTTGTTCATATTAAGTCATTAGAATTTATACTATAGTTTTTTCTCTACTTTCTTATAGTAGTCATATCTCTTTACACCCTTATTGATACTAGTTCATTTGCTGTTGATATTGGGATTGCGGAGGAAGGGGATATTATTACGATTGTGGGTTTGTTCCCCAAGCTTGGTGGTTTTGTTCTGGCAGCACCTGCACAATAACATGCAAGACGTAGTGGGCGGATGGACCCTTGGTCAACCAGCCAGAGGGAAGGACCCACCAAAGAACGACCCAACAACGATCAAAATCCACTGACATTGAGAAAGCAAATATAAACGTCATCCCAAGAGCATCAAGTTCAGGAGACCAAAGAGACTGCACCACTGAATCTCACAGGTCTCCTACAATAGAAGTTCACAACAGAAACTCAAGGAGTCAAAAGAGATCAATTTAAGAAGCAGAGGCAAACAAGAAGAGTCTCACAAACAATGGGAAGACAAACCCAAAACCCAACTGAATCCTCAGAAAAAATACTGAATGAAATAGAGGCAAGTCAACTATCAGATATTAACTTCAAAACACTGGTTATAAGGAAGCTCAATGAGCTCACTGAGAAGTACTAAAAATTGCAGGGAAACAATGAGGAATTAACTGCAAACTACATCAACATGAAAAAGGAAATGGAAACTATCAACAAGAGCCAAGAAGAAATGAAGAATACAGTTTCTGAATTGAAGAACACAGTAGAAGGAATCAAAAGCAGGCTACATGAAGCAGAGGATTGAATCAGCAAGCTGGAGGACAAGGAAGAAAAAAATCTCCCAAAAAGAGCAAGATAAGGAAAAAGACTCAAAAAGACCAAAGGAGGGGTTAAGGAAACTGCAAGACAACTTGAAATGTAACAATATCTATGTAATAGGGATACCAGAAGAAGAGAAGCAAGGGATAGAAAACCTGTCTGAAAAAGTAATGATGGAAAACTTCCCTAATTTGATGAGAGAAAAAGTCACACAAATCCAGGAACACAGAGGGTCCCAATCAAGAGGAAACCAAAGAGGCACTTCAAGGCACATCATAATTAAAATGGCAAAATTCCTAGACAAAGAGAAAATCTTAAAGGCAGCAACAGAGAAATAGGAAGT